>JAVSBS010016342.1:37863-49205 GCA_033124195.1 Coracias cyanogaster | reverse complement strand
TTTATTAGCTGCAGTGTGCTGTAATGTGTTTTCACCTTGTCTGAGATGAAGATAGGAAGTGACTGTTTGTTAAAACTCTTATTAATGATCTGGATGCAGGAGTAGAATGCACCATTAGCAAGTTTGCTGACGGTACTAAACTGGGAGGTACTATTTATGTCCTTGAGGGACAAGAGGCCTTGCCAAGAGATCTAGATAGATTGGATCATTGGACAATGATTAACGGGATGAAATGTAACATTTCTAAATGCTGGATTCTGTACCTAGCTTGGAGTAACACCAGACACAAGTATAAATTGGGAGAGGAGTGGCTGGAGAGCAGTCCTGCAGAAAGGGATCTGGGAATGATGGCCAACAGCAGGCTCAATATGAGCCAGCAGTGTGCCCTGGCAGCCAAAAGGGCAAATCACATCCTGGGGTGCATCAAACAGAGCACTGCCAGACACTCAAAAGAGGTGATTATTCCACTGTATTTAGGGGGTCCAGAGGAGGATCACTAAAATGATCAGAGATCTCAAACACCTCTCTTATGAATAAAGGCTGAGAAAGTTGGAGCTGTTCAGCCCAGAGAAGAGAAGGCCCAGGAGAGATCTGATTGATGTCTTTTAATACTCAAAGGGAGCTTACAGAGAAACTTTCTACAAAGATCTGTAGTGTCAGTAGAAAGGATAACATTTTTAAACTGTTGGAGGTAGATTTAGGTTGCACATAAGGAAAATATATTTTACAAGGAAGGTGGTGAGATACTGAAACAGGTTGTCTAGAGAAAATGTGGATCTTGTATCAGCGGAAGTGTTTAAGGTCACATTGGACGGGGCTTTGAGCAACCTGACCTAGTGAAAAGCACCAGGTCACTGTGGTTGAACTACATGATCTTTAACATTCCCTGCCTACCCAAACCGTTCTATGACTGTGACATCCTTAATATCAATTTGAAAAAAAACTTATTTAATATCTGTCTAGAGCCTTCTGCTCAGTTTCATTTATAGTTCACAGAAAAAAAGAAAAACTATATTCTGAGACCTAGACAGATATTATGAGGGAAATTTTACCATAAGAACTGATAATTATGTTTTACCTTTAAATAGCGTAAATCATTCATTAACTTAAATAGAGAGTAGTTAAATGGAAGAAGAAGAAAATATGTGTTTGTATCTGTATGTATGTATATGTACAATCCTCACTAGAAATTGATCTCAAAGACAAAAGGTTGTATAAATCATTCATAATTCTGTAATACAGAAAAGGATTGGGAAAATTCTAATAATTTCAGCATTTTAAGAGTTAAAATGTGTTAAAGATGAAACCTGAATTCTTCAAGCTATGAAAAGACAGATGTTAACCTCTCCTGAGTCCTCTTCCAGCCACCTGCCGGTCTCAGTACAAAAACCAATACAAAATGTAACACACTTTCATATCCATAGAAAGGCTTTATAAAGATGAAAGCTTTGCATTATCTTTTCTTCAGGGAAAAAAAAGAAAATCTTTTTCTCTCCATAAGATCTCCTTTTATAATTGATTTCTATTGTGTGTTAGATTTCTTTTTCAATGGTAGTGACACAGCTTATGTTTTTTTCCAACACTTCAACCCCCAGATAAGTAATAAAACTTGTTAAAATTACATAGAGGTGGCTACAAGCTGACATCTGTGTCAATGTGAAGGACAAACTTTCCATGGCTCTCTTTTAAGAACAGAAGGACCTTTTTTTCTGGAATTCTGAAAGCACTCTAAAGGATTACACATGTAGCCTTTCTTTACAAAGAAAGATGAAAGTGCTGCAGCGAAAAGAGTCAATGTCCTGTAAAATAATAAATAAATAAGTTCATACTTGGGAAAAGATTAAGGACAAAAACTAGAGCTATACACATACTTTGTAAGATACCATGCTCAATACTATACTTCATATTTGTTTTTTTATGCATATATTGCTTACTTTTAAGTAGACATTAAATACATTTGTGTATAGGTGCTGAGAGCATAAATACTACCTAAAAATAGAAACTATTATTTTATTTGTATATTGAATAGAAAACTTTGAAGGTTGGATGAAGGCTGACAAGCATAACATTCTGTATGAGTAACCTATGAGTATGATCAAATCTCCTTTTTTAGAACAGGCACTATGTAAATTGCAACAGGTGAAGTCATAATTACAAAAAGTTATTTTTCAGTAACACTACATTACAGACATTTAAAAGGCAAAAGCTTTTTTAACTGTAGGATATTAGAAAACAGTATTTTCAATAGGCTTTGTTTTGCTGTATTTTTAAGTTTATATTTGAAATAAGGATAATTTAGTCTGATGCCACAACTAAATACATGCAGCCACACCTGCTGTGAGTTAGAATATAACATATATCATGTTTCAAATCTGTTAATCTTAGATGTATTCATATGTTCTTTAGTGAAAACTATATATCTGTTATGTTTTTTTCTATGTCATCTTTCATCCAGAAGCTAATCTTGAAGAGTATGAAAATGAATCCTAGGATCACACCAAACACATTAAGGATGAAAAACAATTGTTTTTTGACAATATTTAATATAAGCACATTGTAATTTCTAACACACACAACAGAATAATGTTGAAAGAAGAACCAATTTTCAAACAGCATTTTGGAACTAAATGTTATTTCCTTTAAATGAAAAATGTTTGAGAAAAAAATACCTTTCTATAGAACAACTTTTCTTTTAATTACAATGAAAGCTGATTATTAATCATTAGCTTTTCTCATTAGGTTGTATTGGCTTGCATTCCTTAACTCTTCTTTAGCATAGAATCCCTAGACTGGTACTTTTGTCAATAGACAACATTTCTGTGTGACAACCATGATGAATTTCCTCCATTCCCCTTAAGAGTCACTGAAATATTTCATGAACATAGCCTATAACTGCATATAATGGGAAAAAATTATGGATGTCAAAATAATTGCTGCTTCATAGTAGAAGTCCCAAAATAAAGCATAAGGAACTTCCCTCTCTATTAAAAGCACAAATATTTTTACTGACATTTACATTTATTTACAAATTTGCATTATTTTTACAAGAAAAAAAACATTTGAAGAAATATCTGGTCTTCTTTGGCCTTTAGAGTGAAATTATTCTGAACTCATATCTGACACCTCAAAGTCTGAAACTAATTCTAGTCAGGTCATTTCTGGCTTTAATTACATTCATGTAAGAAGTCAGAGTACAATCATTCTGGTAATATTACACATATTTCTTTCAGGACTAAAAAGGTTACCATCCAAAAGTGCCTTTCTCTTTTCATTATCTGCAAAGGAAGTCTCAGGGAATCAACTTAGAATCAGATATTCAGCTTTCAATCTTTTAAAATTAGGGTAAATTAAACCTACCCTAAGCATCCTTCTGAGGTCAGATGGTATCACATCCTCAGGAGTTTAATTCCCTACACAGTACATCAAATATAATTTTTGAATCTTATTCCATGTTTGTATTTGCTTTATGTACACTATATTTTCCATTCAGGTTTTTACTTTGTATGTTTAATTAGGAAAAAAACGAAAATGGACAACCAGTGATCTCTTTTTTTTTTTAAAAAAAGAAGATATTTATAGTACAAAAGTGAAAAAAAATAAAAGAAAAAAAAGAATTCACTTATTTTGGTTATCTAACATTGTTTTACACTGTGTTTGATTGGACAGGCATTTTGTAGCACTTCCAAATGCAAATCTTGTTCAAGTAAGGGGCCTTTTAAATATGTGAAGTGTTGTTTAACAATATTTGTAGATGAGTATTTCAAGACAGAAATTTTATAAATAAGAATTTATTTTGTAATAGTAACCTCAAATTATCATTTTATATAGGTAAATTAAAAGTTGTATGTATTGCAAGGTGACAATAATTTTAGAATATTTATCCTTATCACTCCAGTACATGGACATGATGCCATTTGTCTTTATGTACTACAAGGCCCTTGTTCTACAAATAGAAAAGCACTCTTAAAAAAAACTTACATATCTGTAATCTCACTATCCTCAGTCAGTCACTACCAGATACCATGGACTTGACATAAACTACATATAAAAACTCAAGAATACCTAGTAACTTCAAAATATATCCCTCAAGAATGTGCGCCATAATGAGTTTAGAATTACTTATTGTTTAACTCAGTTTCATTAAAATCTACTCTTCCTTACTCTTTCCTTGGAGTAAATAAACTGGATAGCTATTTTAATGTGTATCAGAATACACACACAGAAGCCTATTCTAGACTTCCAAGACATGAGACTGTCACCCTAATATTTTGCACTCAAGCTCAAATAATTTCTTTCAATAATAATCAAATGTTATCCAAGCTAGACAATAGCAACAGAAGACAGAAAATATCCAATCTATAACTTCATAGATTAGAGAAATTAAAATCCCTCAGGCAAAAGAAGAATTTCAACAAAAGTCTTATAGCGTCAAAATACACTCTCCAACCATTAAACTAGAAAGTATTGGACAAGGATACCAAGTGTATCACAACTTCTGAGAGATTTCTCTGTGAGTATGCTAAAGGTCCTTAAAATCAGGAGATGGATCATGAATCCTAAATAGAGTGAGAAGCTTTTTTCCAGACCAGAATAAAGTGCCTCTCTTTAAGAAATGAGGCGTAAAACCTGCAGCTCTCCCCAGCATTTCTGCTAGTAATTTACTCCGCTTAGTTCAGCAGCCTGGCTTCATGGATCACAACTTTAGGCACTGAAAGCAGAGCATGTATTCTACTAAATGGTAGAATATATGAAAGAACAGGAAATTGCCACATTAGGCATTTTAAGACCTATCTCCCATCTCAAATGTTTTATTATCTAATTGAACATGAATGACGATCTAGAGTCTTTGTCTGCACATTTCTTAACAGTAAGTTCTGTGTAACTTACTTGTTACCAAACTATAAAAAGTACTCTCTGCTTGGATCTTCTGCTTTCCAGTATTCTAAATATAAATCTAGATAATGAATCAAAGACATTTGTTTTACTTAGAAAGCTAATATTCCTTCAACACTGCGTAATTGACCATCAAAAAAATAGAGTGATTTCATGCTTTTAGTAGTACTAGTATAGTATTTTTTTTTTTGTAGTTATGCATTCTGGAGTAGTGAATCATGAAGAAATGGAATAAAATGAACTCAACTTCTGAATCTGGTAAAACCGGCATTGCTTGTGTTTTAAACACGAAATGCCTTCATTTGGAGCAGATACACCAAAAAAGTAGTTTTTATTCTGATATGTATCCCTGTAAGATCATTGTGTGATTTTTTTATATACATGTATTTGTGTGTGTGTGTCTATTTTAACACTTAAAGTGCTATATTGACATTCCTGGAAAATAAGGTGCTTCACTCAGTCATCAAACATACAGAAGTCATATGGAGATATCAGGGGTTTACCCTCAGATACTTCAGATTGAAACTAGCACTTTGGTAATGCATATTTTTGTCTTTGTTTTTTTAGTTTTAAGCCATGGTCTGTGTGGGTTGACCTTGGTGGACTACAAGAGCTCCACTCAGCCACTCTCAGCCACCCAACTGTTCTCTCACTACCTCTCCTCAACAGTACAGAGAGAGGAAATAAAATAAAAAAGCTCATGGGTCCAGGTAAAGACAGGAGCATGTGTGGTGCAGGGGTATGAGGAAGGAGGGTTGCAGTCAGTTTGCAACAGTTCCTCTTTTCCACTCCTTCCTCCTCCTGAAGCTGGGAAGTTCATAACTGCACTAAGGCTGTAATAAATTTTTGTCCATTAAAAATTGTTAATATTATGGCCTTGGCCCAAGATGTGGTTTTGTTCTATCTCCAGGTAGTTACATTAAATCTATGTCATTTTATGATAGTTTTAATACGCATCAGTAAAAAAAGCTGCTACTGGCTTGGTTCTTCTGCTAGTTTTCAGTGCCTGTATGGGTACACAATAATGATTGCCATTTTTCCATCAAATCACTGGAATTTTCTTAAAAAGAATTAATGAATTTGGCTATGAGAAAACAAGCTGGGTAAAGTGTCAGTAAGGTTTGGATGTATGTGACAATCAGTACAGTATTCAGGACTTTAAAAATAGCTTCTCTTTGGTATCTGGCATGTTCTTATGAGTTTAATCACCTGTATTAATGAATTCTCATTAAAACTTCTGTAACAAAAGGCACCAGCTTTTCAATTCAATGTAACAAGTAAGAGTTCTTTGAGCTAAATACCCTTATCTTGAAAACATAAAGCAGATATATTCCAAGATCAGATTGTAGTTTGCTGTACTTTTCAAGCTTTAACCATTCAAGGCAAGACTGTCAACATTAATTAAACATTTGTAAGAGAAGGAATAGATCTGGTTAACTTTAATGTGTTCACAGTCTGAATTTGTCAAATATATCCAAGACAATTGAAGGAGTTCTTAGTATAGAAGAGAACAAGAAGGATTTGCACCTAACTTTAAGCAGAAACACTTAATTTTAAGCATTTTCATAATCATGTATGACATACTAATTTGCTAAATTCTTCATATTTTTAATTGCATTTCCACATAAAAAGTATGGCCAATTTTTACTTTTTTTTTTAGTCAAGATTTTTATTATTGGTATTAAGCAAATCTATTTTTGTATAGAACAAGAAACTTTATGCATGTTGACAATCATTGCAGAATTTATTTTCTGTATATTTTTTTGCTGTTCTTGCTATCAGCAGTAAGTTTCTGCATATACAGTGTGTCTGTAGAAAGGAACAGTTGTCTTTTGAAATAAAGACAGCTACCATTGACACTGGACAGATCAAGATCAAATCATCACAGCTCAGCAGAACTCAAATGCAGTTCAGTTTTCAGACATATCTTGACTTCAGCAGGCTTTGGATCAGGCTTCAATACCCATGTTTTCCAATCTCCATTTTCCTCAGGCAAGCAAGTCCTTGCTTGCAGGAAACCCATCTGGTTCTTCAGTGTAGGAGCTGGCTGCAGGAGGTTAGAATGTGAGGAGCCCAAGCTGGTGCAGAAATGTCTTCCGAGCCCCATGAAGCCTCGAGGCTGAACTTCATGTGAAGTAGTTAAAGCAGCTCAAGGCAGTAACTGAGCAGTGGTTACAAAAAGAAAAAAAAATCACATAGAACTTTCTGTTTCAGAGTCTCTTTAACAACTCAGATCAGGTTGAATCAAAGGTCTGTAAAACTTTGAAGACAACTTTAGCAGTGTTTTAGGAAAAGCTCTGTGTTTTATACATGTGTTTTGAAATCACAGAAAACAGATAATACACCGAAACACTTAAGAAGTCTCTACAAAATTAATTACTACATCATACACTAAAGGACAGAAAAGAAAGAGTCACAGATATTTAATACAGCAAAATCTTCCAGTCAGTCACCTAGTGATACAGAATTATGGTATTTATGAAGAAGATTAGTATTACTGATATTATAGTAATATTTAGGTCTACGACAGATCTGTGATCATCTGCCTCTTTAATAAATTCTGTAAAAATTCATCTTACAGAATCACAGAATGCTCGGGATTGGGAAGGATCTAAAAAGATCATGTAGTACAATCTCCCTGCCGGAACAGGATCTCCTGGATCAGGTCACACAGCAACGCATCCAGTGAGGTTTTGAATGTCTGCAGCGAAGAAGACTCCACAACCTCCCTGGGCAGCTTGTTCCAGCGCTCTGTAACCCTCACCGTGAAGCAGTTTTTTTTTCTCGTATTTATGTGGAACCTCCTATGTTCCAGCTTGCACCTATTGCCCCTTGTCCTATCATTGTGTGTCACTGAGAAGAGCCTGGCTCCATCCTCCTGACACTCACCCTTTACATATTTATAAACATTAATGAGGTCACCCCCCAGTCTCCTCTTCTCCAAGCTAAAGACACCCAGCTCCCTCAGCCTTTCCTCATAAGGGAGATATTCCACTACCTTAAGGAGATAAAATAATGTAATTATCAGGAAGAGGAAACATGAAAATGAGCATGAAAGGAGAATTATAAGGGGAAGGAATAGCAGTCTAACATCCTCATTTATCAAGTAGGAATTCAAAGTGTAATAATATTAAGTAATTTGCTCAAGGTCACTTATATGTGGGAAGGTATCTTAGATCTCCTAAGTACTACTTCCATGAGTTGTCTAGAATTCACATGTGTTGGAAGCCTTCCCATGAAATTGTCACCCTTGATTTTCCTTTTTCACAGTAGCTTTCCTCTGTTTTTCTGTACATTAACTTTCTATAAAACTGTTTTCTCATTGCCTGTCTTTATTTTATGGGTTGAGGGGAATAACCAGGAAGACTTCTCTGGTTCTCTCCCAAGCAAGTTAAAATTATAATTCTTCAAACCAAAGAACTGAAGGCTCGAAGACTGCAAGAAGTGGTGACACAGTTCAACTACTTTCCCCTATCTGTCCCTGGAACACAATCTTTATCTGAGTTCCGTCTGACTTAGTACTGTTTTGAATGGCTTCCAATACACATATCTGTCCACAAGTGCAATTCAACCTTTTAAAAAGTCACAAACTATCAAAAGCAGAACAAAATCAAGGCCTTGTTCACTTCTTCCTGAGGCAAATGGAAGAGCAAAAGTAATTCAATTTTTTATGTGAGCTGCATTTACTTCTCTGGTGAATGCTGTTTTCATAAACAAAGCCTCCTTGCTGTGAAGTGGTAAAATTATGTAGCCTTATAAACCAACAAAATTCTCTTTACTCTTGGGACTAGAATTGCCTTATTTTGGAAATGAAAGAAACAAAGGTTTAAACACAAAATAGGTACCTAAATCTAAAATTGTAATGTCTACTTATCTTTTACTGAAGTGAAAGGAGATTATACCAAATTAGGCCCTAGAGTTACTATTAATAATTTTTCACAAGTTAGAAGTCCTGAACAACTTGGCGTGTGCTCAATTGTTACTGAAAAACCAAACTTAAGAATATAACACACAAAATGTTGCAGCAGCTGTATACTTCTAAAATGCTTTTGATGAAAGATTGTGAAGTGCCTTTAAACAAACCTGGCAGGTTGAAGTACCTATTTGTACAATGAAAACCTGAGCTTCAGTTTCCTTCCATGCATGAAGGACTGCAAATGTACATTTGTCATCCTCATGACAGTCACTTAAGCACTAAACTGGAGGCTGTCAGTTGGGTAGGAGAAAGGGTAGTAACACTTTCCTTCCCTCTAAAGAACCTGTTGTAATAGCAGAATATGTCAAGATTTACGGGGCCAGGAAAAGAGAAGAAATGTAAATGTGTCTTTTTAGCTTAGAGTTATGACATTTAAACAGAGATGAAAAACCTGTATTTCCCATCCCTATTCTAATAATTTATTATGTTAGTTTCACTTTCTAATGAATTTTAATACAAGCAACTGTGAACAAGACTGTGAGCAAGGAAATAAAACCTGAACATCTCCCTCAGTGCCCTTTCCCAAAACACTCTGCTGGCTTCTGAGTGTTCTCTTCTTAATCAAGTAGCTTAAAATTATTTACTGCTTAACAGCCTATCTTAAGCAGGAGGGGATTAAAGTCTATTAGAATGATAAAAAGCTTCTAAATTTGGAGCTATGGTACTTCTACAAATACAGCAAATGCATGTGTGAGTTCCCATAGCAAATAAGTTGATTTTAAAAAGTACCAGTGCTGTTTGAAAGGGTGGTTCCACATATCTATTTTCAGTCTAGAATAAGAAATCTCCAATCTGGCATAAGACATAAGAAATATTCTGCTGTTCAGCACTTGACTACTTGATGTGCAGTGTGTAGAGAGCCTTGGTTTCTAACAGAGTTTTCAATCCCCTTCCAAGGATACTACCATGTGCAAAGGCACTAATATTATTTTTAAAATTTGATTCATAGTTTTTCATGTACTGTACAGAATCACAGAACCATTTCAGTTGGAAGAAGCCTTCAAGATATTTGAGACCAACCCTTAACACAACACTGCCAGTCACCATTAAACCATATCCCTCAGCACCACATCTACCTGCCTTTTAAATCCACCACTTCCCTGGGTAGCCCGTCCATGCCTTGACATCCCTTTCCAGGAAGAAATTGTTCCTCAAGTGCAACCTAAACCTCCCCTGGCACAACTTGATGTCCCTTGCTCTTGTCCTATCACTAGTCACACCAACTATGATGCCACACCCCAGCCCCTATGGCAGAGTAGAACAAGGAGCCATGCCCAGACAGGGCACAGAGAGACTCACTGCTGTATCAAGGGACCGACCTCCTCACAGCCACCTGGGGCCTGTCCCAGAGTCCGAATAAGAGCACACAGTACCAGGGGTCTGAGGGTGACAGGGGTATGAGAATCCCAGCATGGCTGGGATTGGAAGGAACCTCCAGGATCAATCCCTCCAACTCCACTGCTAAAGCAGAGTCATCCAGAGCAGATTGCCCAGGATTATATCCAAGAGGGTCTGGAATCTCTCCAGAGGAGGAGACTCTACAGCCTCCCTGGGGAGCCTGTTCTAGCGCTCTGGAACCCTCAACAATGCTCACTTTGTTATATGTAGAAATAGATATAACTGCCAAAGTATATGCTAGAGAAAGTAGGGTAGAGTTGAGGGGTGGATCAAAAAAGGTAAGGTTCTTTTTATTATGTACCTTCAAAAATCAGGTATAACATGTAGGTATAATTCATTCCACCATTAAAGAATACGCTATAGAATTTATCACTCTCCACTGTCTTTGAAAATATCCAGGAAAGAACTAGCTAACTTTTAGAGAGTTAATCCATTTTACATTATGGGTCCATGCCTAAAAGATAGTTAAGCCTCTCTTCTTAAAGTGTGTCAATGTTACCAAGGAAGTACTCAATCAGCTCATGATTTGGGTTTTTTACCTTTTAACACCATTCCAGAGCAGAAATTTTCTGAATATATGTTGTGCTGATTAAGCTGTCATCATTTTATGCTGCCATTAGTTGCCTGATCACATAGGCCAACACTGAACCCAGCAACATCCCCTCAGAAGCCTTCTTTCAAACAATCCTGCCATAGGTTCCTGTGGGCCCAGCCCCTCTGCTGCCCACTGTGGTGGCAGCATCACCTGCTGGACACAACAGAGAGATGGCTCCCTCAATGGCCCTTCACATGGAAGGACTCGAGTGTATCCACTCGAGAGTACTGAGGGAGCTGGCAGAGGAACTTGCCAAGCCACTCTCCATCATTTATCAGCAATCTTGGTCAACTGGGGAGGTCCTGGATGACTGGAGACTTGCTAAAGTGACACCCATCTATAAGAAGGGCAGGAAGGAGGATCCAGGGAACTATAGGCCTGTCAGCCTGACATTGGTCCTGGAGAAGGTTATGGAACAGTTCATCTTGGGGGTGATCACACAGCAAGTGCAGGACAACAGGGGGATCAGGCCCAGCCAAC
>JAVSBS010016342.1:0-22822 GCA_033124195.1 Coracias cyanogaster | reverse complement strand
GGAAGGGAAGGGAAGGGAAGGGAAGGGAAGGGAAGGGAAGGGAAGGGAAGGGAAGGGAAGGGACACAAACAAATCCAGACCCACGAAAAACTGAAGAAAAGTGATACTTACAGGCTGACCTTATATTTTTCTAATAGTTGTTGCCATCTCTCTTTTTCTTCTGACCATGAAATTTTCTCTGAAGTAGTTAGAAGGGAATTACAGTAAAAAATTTTGATGCACCCCTAGAAGCTGCTCCAGGCTGTAGGAATTAGTGGCTTAGCTCTTTCATCTACCATGTGAAAATTAAGTACATGCTGCAAGTCATCGCTTTCATGATCTCCTTTTGTAGGTTGGAATAATCACCTGCTACTAATCCAAGAGCACCACTGCAGAGACTCACAGGCAGTCGGTTAGTGCGGGTGATCCTAGCAGGCATACATTTTAAGGGTCTGTCATCAAACCTGGTAAATTGTATTCTTATATATACGTTAGTATACTACAAAAATGATTTGTTGTGTTTCTCACTCAGTTGGTCAAATAGAAGAATTTTGAACTTCAACTTTGTTTAAGCTTGTACCAAAACAAAAAGTAAAACAACAAAATGTTTCTGAAGTTGTTAATAATTATGTTCAATTTTAAAAGAAAAAAAAAAAAGAAAGAAAAAAAAAAGAAAGAAAAAAAAAAGAAAGAAAAAGATAGTGTATATCTCCTAAAGTCAATAATTCCATTTAATTTTGTCTGATTCAATTTTCAGCCACTGAAACTTGTATCACAGCTGAGAAAATATTCTGCCATCTGGCAGTCTGTATTTCCCACTTTTATTATTTTATGTGACCAGGCCTTCCATCATGAAGCTAGATGGGAAATTGTAAAGATATAATGGAAGGTGTTGCTCAACTAATAACTGTTTTCAAAAACAGCAACAAAAATAAATAAAAAATCATAGGGTTTTATGAAAAATTAGAGATGGGCAATGTCAAAACAGAACAGTCTGAAAAATGAAATATGAAATTATTGATAATTGCGCTAAACTGAAAAAATTAGGTGCTAAAAAGTGTGCTTAAAAATTAGGTGCTAAAAGACTTTGGCAAAAAAGTCTTCCTGTGTGAAATACTGAGGGTTTCAAAACCACATTTTTTCTATCAAACTGTACTTTGATGGAAAAATTCCAGCCAGCCTGAGCTGTAATTCCTTTACTTCCCCTCCTGCCCCCCATAAATATTGCTTTACTTGTTTGTATTGTGATGTTTTTATCCTGAAAGAGAAAAGACCTTAAGTAATGAATTATACACTAGTATGTTTATTAAGACCTTAAATATCTGCTTTGTTTTAAAAACCTAGGATAAAGACTGTGCCATTGTCCAGCAGTGAGCAACAAACAGCAACTAACAGCTAAAAAGATGCCACCTAAAAAACCACAGTTTAAATTTATTTGGGTTTATTGTGGGGTTTTTTTTCTTGCTGCTGTTTCTGGTTTTGTTTTTGGTTTTGTTTTTTTTTTTTTTTCCAGCTGTTTTGATTAAAACACTGCTTATGTTTTTTAGCCCTTTCTTGGATTTTCTTATTAGAATTGAGACTGAGGCTTTACTGCAGTACTAGCAGAATATTATGTATAACTGTGGCTTAAATAAGTTATTTTCCATAGCCTGTTTAGGCATTTCTACTGAAAAAAATTTCATGTGGGGAGGAAATATTCAATTATTGGTGGAAGTGCATTATCATATGTAGGCAGAAAATAACCACACTTCTGATTGACCTTAAGATCAAAGAAATAAATGACTGCTGTTTAATTTTCTACTTTTAAATTGTAGAAGCAAGGAACATCTTTTTGCCTATTTCTGAAAAGCTTTTGAACTCTTATGTCTGTGTTCAATCTCAAAGTAGCAGTAGTTTCATTAAATTTGCATAGATGATTCTCTGATATTATTTTAATCATTAAAATCTTTCATTTCCTCCTCAGGTGGCTAAATAAATGGTCTGGTAGAAAGCACATTCAGGTTTGTACTAACTTTTAGAGGCTTAATTTACAAGATTAATATAATACAATATTATTGTAAGAATGGAAATTATTAAAAAAGATTCTACAGAAAAAGGTCAGGAAACCACTTGTAGTTATATCTGTGTCTGAGAAAACTGTTTTCCACAGTGATCCTGCACAAGCACAGATTACAAACTTACTAACAGACATCCTAGATCAAATCAAAGATCCACTCAGTATCTACTCTCCATGAATGACTGAAGTAAATACCTAAAGATTAGTATAAGAAAAAGGAAAATACTATAAGAAAAAGGAATAGTATATGAAAAAGGAAAATATCATTGTACACATTTTTTCTCTAAATCTGTCTGGAAGTATCTAGTTTCAGGTAACAGATAACATAACATACAAGGACTATGAAAAGACTTAACACTAGCGTGAAGCACTGCATTTAAACCAAAGTCTGATATTCTCTCCAATCCTCAGAATTAATATTGCCCGTACCTTCTTTTCCTTAAGAACACACTGTAAGAAAGCATAGGATTTGAAAGTTGAAGAAGAGATGCATAGTCTAATTTCTGAGATAAAATGAAGTCCAAGTAAAATGAAAGAGATCTCCATTTGAGAAAATATACATGGATAAATAAGTCTCTTTAAGTAGTCTCACTGAATACTTGTACAACATTGTGGTAAACGGACCCGGTATTTTGAAATGTCTTTTTCCGGACATTTGCGCTCTTTACACGACAAACATGTAAAGTAATTAATATGTTTTCTAATATTAATCTTTCTAAAAGAGTTGTCACTCTTAGATTTTTTGATGAGGAAAATAAAGTGACACAGCATTGCCTGCAGTGGTTCATGATCCAAAAGAAGATGGTAACAATCAAGACAATTAGCTGATGTGATGATAATCAATATGTAATAAATTATCTATAAACACATCTGTAATTATGTGTTTATTGGAAAGAAGTATGCTTATGTCAATCATCAAAGCATAAACAATTCAAATTGTTTAAAAATTCCATTGATACAGTTGCAAATCTGTTCCTAGCTATGTGGCAAATTAAGCTGAGAAAACAATAAAAGCTGAATGTACATTCAACACTACCCAGGGAACAGAGCAAGCAAACTGAAAAGGTAATATTTTTAGGAATACTTTAGGTACAGTGATTCTAAACGTTACTTAACTATACTAGGTACTTTTTTTTTCAAATTTTTTTTAGGAGTATCAGAAGTTCTCCATGAGGTTACTGTTGAAAGAAGCATCATAAGCAAACTAAAAAAACAGCCTCCCCAAATCCCCAACTATAGAGCTAAGAAAATTGTCATATGTTTTTAAAAATCAAAATCTATTCATATCAAATAAATCCTGATTTGACTAAGTTAGTTACATTTACAGAAGCACCTTGCTCCAACTGCTGCTTCATAACTCAAAAGATTCAAAGTAGAATTTAATATTTAAAATATTTTTAATTTGCAATGTAATTAATTATATGTTGCACGATGCTTTGGCCTTCTGTCAAATAGCATATATAAAACAAGAACTGTTAAAGCCTGAAAGATCCTTTGAAAAAATAAATTATCATTACCTTTGAACTGTGTGAAGAATACAACACCGGTATGTCAAGAAAACAAAGTTAATAAATTCAACTAATGCAGACATGGATCACTCTTTCAGATAGTTTCAGCATTTTATTTAGAAATTTGAAGTCACCTGTCATGTATTAAAAAAAAAAAACAAAACCCAACAACTTTTAACAGTAACTTTAGGTAACCAGAGTTCACATGCATTCTGATGAACATCAGAGAAGTACTGTTTAATTTGGTATAGCATTGATATTACTGCTTCTCTGTATCTTATAGAAGTTCATTGAAAAGCGTTTATTTTGTAACAGTGTTTGGTGAGTATTGACGTTTTCCTTAAACTCATATGCAGGAAGCTTAAGTATAGAAGAGAAAGACTCTTCTAGTTTGCTTTCAAAAATCTTTTGCAGAATCAGAAACACAGATGTTTTTCCTGGAAAGGACCTCTGGAGGCTGCCTAGTCCAATCTCCTGCTTTGAACAAGATTATTGCTTCTTCTAGACCAGCTATGACTTCGTATAGCAAAGTTCTGAACATCTCCTAATGACTAAGGTTCCACAGATACTTTGGGTAATCCCAATCCTTCTCCCCATGTCCCCTGAAGTGATATATTACTTAAAGACACCTGTGTAACACTTGAGGCAGTTAAAAATCTCCATATCTTAATCTTAATGTTACAACGTCTTATGGAATCATTTGCCTTTTGTGCAGTGGCATTTAACTACTACATTTCTGGTTTACGAATGTTTTACATTCATCCTTAAATCATATGATACAATGCTGTGGAATATTGAATACCTTGGGACAGATAAACAGAACAATCTAAATTTTTATTTTGTTCTCAAAACCTCTTGCTCTATAACAAATGATCTTAGAGGCTTTTCACTGACCTCCAAGCACACAGAGATCCAGGGTGCATGGATGCTCATAAAGCAGCCCAGCATTGGCAGCCTAGAATCTTGTGCCTTAACAAGTTTCATAAAGATTTGAGAAGATCTTTGGGATCTGATCTAGTAGATCTATTTAAAAAGATATTTGACATGCAGAATCTTTTTTAAAAGCACAGTTGCACCAACCTTTAATTTACAAAAGAACATGATTGCATGGACTACTAGTTAGGCCAATCCCTTCTGTTAAGAATGTCATGCCTATGCAATTCAATTAAGTCTGAATTTTTTCAATAATTATATTTCATGTGAACTGCGTGAACATATCGCACCACAGGGATGAGAATTCATAATATTCTACTTAAAAAGTGCATATAACTAAGATACAAAAGGATTTATCTTCTTGTTCGGTCCTCTTGCCCAAGAAAAATGCTTTTTTCTGCACAGCACACTACACTGTTTCAGCAGCAAAAGATGGAGTATGAGATTACATTTGACAGTATTATTTTTTTTTTAATATGTCTTAGTATGGAACCATTTAATATATATTTCACCCAAATATGTGTAATTATGGAAGTATTATGCTGGCTTTGACTTTTAAAACATGCAAAAATGCTGCGAAGTCTCTTAAGTTAAAACTAAAAATAATACTAGCTTTTATGAGCTAACAAAATAAATTTTATAGTTTATTTTGAAGTGCTTATATATACTTCTGCATATATAAATGCCTTTAGACTTCTTTCTCTTTGAACAATTAATTATCTACTTTTCTGTAGTTTATCTGATAACTAATAACAACTGGAAGAATATGAAAAATTCTTAACTTGCAAAAACAATGTAACTCAAAATTAAACGATCTGGATTAATTGATCTACAAAGACAAACAGATGAAGTTACAATAAATAACATTTCTCCTTGCAATATGAAAACAAGTTGTTTCTTCTTTTCTGTATTCCATCATTCCATTGCATCAACTAAAAGTAATAGCAGAAGTAGTCCTTCCAGTAGTAATAGAACCAACATACTGAGAATATTTTCAAGTTAATTCCTTAAAACACAAAACTTTGGTCAATGTTTTATGAAATGTGCTATGCACATGTGCTTGAACCCCATCTTGGTGAAGCTGAATAAATTAAAAAAAAAGTTTTCAAAAAGTTCTTTGTTCCATCTTGCTTTCATAGAGTTGAACAACATCTGGTGTTTTACTTTATTCCTCGATGTTAGCTGCTTTCTATTAGACTGTGGCTCTTAAGAATATGTTCTGTTGTGTCAAAAAGTCAAAGCTGACTGTTAGAAGATGTGCAGGAAAGAAAACATCATGCTATATCTTTTCACTATGGTGATTAACTTCCCCATATTGGTTCCAGCTACATTTTACTTCTGTTTCAAGGAACAAAAGGATTTGATACCAACTCCTCCGACAAGATGAAGGATATCATAAAATTGAGAAAATCAAAAAGGGACATGTCTTTTGACTTACAATACAAGATCAGTAATAGATACATTGTCCCTGTCTCAAATCTGACAGGGTGCACCAAACATCAAGTCCCAGAGGAATTGACTGCTGAAGGCAATGCACACAATGCAAAACCTCTCCAAGGAGTACGCTTCAATTGCAACAGTAGATTGCACTGCCAGAGGGCTGTCTATGGCTGAGTAGGAAATTCTTTAATGGAAATGAAGGTATTCTGTGTCGGGGAGCACAACAGAAAAGAAATGTCAAACTTGCAGATTATGTTGATGTTGCTGATAAAGTATATTGCTGTAGACAACGTCATCCTCAGAATGATAATCGAGAATCCCTGATGATGATAACTTTGAGATTCAGCCTCCATTTTTCCCTTGCCACTATTACTTTATCCTGAGAAATAATATTTTATTTGTGGCAAATAGCCTATTTTATTAACACACCAGAAAGGGATTTTTATAAGATCGTTTGTCATCTTAGTCAAGCTTATCTTTTCAGTTTAGCATACTGTACAACTAGTAATCTCCGTACCAGTAAGTTAAGTAGCATACTGTAAATGTCCACTATTTGAGGTCATACTCGATCCTTAACTTCCAATCAGAGAAATAATGACTGCAGTTGAAAAGATTTTGGATTCAAATCTAGTAGCTTTGACATATCACTGACAAAAAGTAGGGTCTCATTTTCAGTCTGGAATTTGGTATACAGAAAGGTCGATCTCTCATTCTCATGGAGAGGAATGGGTGAAAATATTAGGCCATTTCTGAATATGCAAATACCCTAATTTATGTGTAAATTTACAGGTTTTGTTGGAAGGGTTTTTTGGGCTGGGGGTGTGATTTTTTTTCTGTTCAGAATCGTAGAAAGGCATCACCACAGGTAATATATTCAAGTATCAGTACTAGAAGTCTGTGTGAAAAATACATTTAGTGGGAATAAAAAGGAACGCATTTGACTTTTATGAAGTTGAAAAGATAAAAATAGTTTAAAATAAAATAGTGCAATGAATTACTTTGATATCTGTTTATTTAGGTAACAGGTCTGTAGTGTAATTTAATATACTTTCTTCACTCAAATGTGAGGGCAAAAATGGTCATGTTGGTTTCCTTGAGGTGCCCTAACAACAATAACATAGCTGCTACATACACCAGTGTGCTTGACGAAGCACTCTTCTCACACTCAATTAAACTAACATACTGACAGGAGAAAAATGGATCCACTTTGCTATTAACTGTCAAATGTGCCTTGCCTTCCAACCTCCATTATTCTAAGTGAAATGTATCAAACCACTTAACTGTGCCTGTCATAGGAAAACAAAAACAAAAATAAAAAACCCCAAACCAACCAAACAAAAAAACCACAAAAAATTCCCCCCCACAAGAATATAGTTTTAACAACAAAAAAAAATCTGAATACGCCTCTCAACTTCTTAACTTTCCACAAACATCAGTACCATTAAGGACACATTTCTAATTGTTATAATGAAAGTGTTCCAAAGAACTTTTAGAAACAGATATTACATTCTTCTTTCTTTGTATGTAATACCTTCCTTATGATTCTATTTCTATCAGCAGATACTGATAGTCTTCAGCTGAAGAATAATCATATAAGGCCAAATTCTTATTCCTATTTGTTATGTCAATATAAAGTTTCCTCATAGCTGGAAAAAAATCACTGTCTGAGAATGTTATTAAAAGATAAGGCTATAGTCAGACTCCTCTCTCCAGCTCATACAAGCTTTCACTACATGGCAATCCAGTAGGGACAGATGATAGGAAAGTGGATGACGTGACACATTCTAGTGATTCCGGGATACTGTAAAACCACTTGCAGTAGTACAGACTGCCACAAAGTACAGTTGTCCTTATATAATGAATGCTGTGAATATGCCTGCTGAGGGGAAGCTAAAAGCTAAAACTCTCTTTTATTCTGCTGAGTGATGCTCTGATACTGCTGTATAACTGAGTTGCTTTGACATTAATTTAGCGCACACTTCTTTCTGATGCTTTGAGACTTCAACGAAGAAGAATGTTTTGCCACACAGTTGTCCTCAACATTCTGCCAAGTAACTGTTAGCAGCTAAGCAAAATGACATCTGTGCATGTGGCAATTGTCTTCAGTCTGAAGCTATTTCTCTTAAATCTGAGCCCGAGGGTTTGAATCATCATTTCCCTGAATCTTGCCAATTTCAGGGTATTATTTTACACCCATTTTTTTCTACTAATGGAAATAACTACTAAAATGAAAGGCACTGAAATATAAAACTTTGTTATCAAGCAACATGTACATTTTTGGTTTTCTTTTTTTCTTATACATTAATTTGAGATATCTGAGAATTTGAAAGATAAAAATATTAGCCAGTCTGATTCAATATTCAGAGATTTCTAGTGTCATTTCCATTGACTGAATTCAATTTTTCTTTGGATCTTACTTATTTCAAATAATAAAGTTACTTAGTTGTTTTTATTTTTCTCTGTGAAACTGAATTGTATAAATGTGGACAACTAGTGTCATTGGGGTGCTCTAAGCCATCACACTTGGGCTCCACTTGCTCCTCCAGATCTGGGCATGGCTTTCCAGGGGTTCTATGACATGTCCAAGAAGCTCATTCACATCTTAAATATGCAAGGACAGCTAAAATAATACTAAATAACTAAGCTAATGTAAAGTTAATGACATTTTCCCTTTTGTCTCTCACTTAACTGCACAAGTAGTACTTAATGTTATCTTTACTTCTCCAGAATAAAGATAGCTATGTAACAAATATGTTGTTACCAGATCTACCCTTCCTATATTCTCCTAAATACACATGTTTTCCAAACTAAATTATTCTCAGGCATAGAAAGAGGAAACAATACTTATTCTCTAATAATTGACATTTTGATTTTTGGAATCCAACAAGTTTGACTTCCATAGTAAATTGATGACGCCTCAAAAATATTAATAAGGAAGTTGATTTGTTAACAAAGACAACATGTGATCAGATCCTCAAATTACAGAAATTAGTGTAGCACCATCAAAGAAATTATCTTTATGCAAATTTGAAAGAAATGAGAATCTGACTTTCAGAAGTAATATAGGAAAATTTTCTCTCAGAAACATATGTACAAACAATATGAGGAACTCACATTTGTATATACAAATAGATAAGACATCAATAGTAAGCTGAACTAAATCTATTTTTTTACTTAGATTTATCAAATCTTCAATGATAAGTTTAGCTTACATATCTAGACATGTAGCTATTAAACTGATCTTTTACTCTACAAATAGAAATTAGAAAAAAAAGTTCATGCATAGTCAGTTTACAAAAGCTTTGCTTAGAGGAAGATAAGTGCAGGTCAGAATTTGTGTTTTGGCACAATGTCAATCATGCACAGAAACTGAATGGCCTTACTGCACTCTGGACAAGATGCTTCTGTCCACATGACAAGAGTGAGAAACGTGTTTTTTATTCCCAAACAGTTCTAAACTTGTGCATGCAGAAGTTGCTGCCTTGTTTAAAAAGTGACCTCTAAGAAAAAAAGACATTTAAAAAACTCTTTATTTCTTTTTCATTGATAGAGAGCAGTTCCTTGATTTTCTTGAAAGGTAACCAGGAAAAAGTTTTTTCTTTTCTTGTGAGTTGAAAAAAAAATACAAAATTATACAGAATAAATAGTAAATATAAATCTAGCAAGAATTCATTGCAAAAATAAACTTGCAGTGTTCTACTTTTGTACCTATTTTCCCCACAACACTTACTTTCTTCTAATTTCAGAAAATATAATATTTTTGTACAAACAGCTAAATATCATTATTCTTCCTCATATGTGTGTATTGTTGCAGTTATTCTGTCTGGGCATTGTTTTTGGGTAGGGTAGGAAAGGACCTGTATTTGCGCTCAGAAGTTCCTAGCCACAGAAAACTTATTTCCTCCAAGAATATTTAAAGCCAGAACAGAAGTTATTTTTTTATATATATAGCTATATATATAAAAAATCAAACTTATTAAACACAGTAACATATTTACAGCTGATTCTCAGTAGCTTTTAAAATTGCCCAGGATTATGAATTGAAACACCAGTGATGCACAACATTTTATAGCAGCAGCTCAAGAAAAGATTGTCCAAACTTACGTAAAGCTATCAGATAGGGAACGTAGCAAAAGGCTTGCTTTTTTTCTTCATTTAAGTTGTTGGGTAAACACCGTTACATGCTTTTCCTTTCACATACTGATACTGAATGCACATGATGAAGTTCTGTGTAAAATATGTAAATATTTGCAGGCGCTGGGTGCATACAGATAAATCTTTGCTTTTTGTGGGTTGGGTTTTTTTGTTATTGTTTTTGCTTTTTTTAGCTGACATTTAGCATGACAACATTTCAACTCCTTTCATATGTATTATAAGGGTATGCCCGGTGCAGTTGTAGACAACAGTCATGTACACAGTGCATGTACTAACCTAACCAATATACTCTAACCTTATAATTACAAACACAGGTGTTTTCTTTAAAAAAGGCATCTAATTAAACCGAAGGAAAAAAGAGTAAGGGTAACAAATATTTTTCTGGAGCTTGGGTACAGAATGGAGAGTGCCATACACACCTTTTTAAAACGTTGAGGAATATTGCAATAACCAACCTTTCTCCCACAGTTCAATCACATAAAGTTAATGTTTAACTTGGGGTGAGACACATTGCCTGCACACAACCCCATGGCTTCCCACAGTGATCCCTGAGTTTTTTTGCTAGGATTACTGCTGTGCTTAAGTTCTGACTGTTGACATGTTATTATAAGGCACTTTTATTTACAACGGTTCCAACTTTTCAACAATTTCAACAATTACAGAAATTCGGCCCCAGCCCAACATATTATCACTTCATGTTTGCTGCTCCAGGACTTCCAGATAGTCAGGCTCAGCATGTAGATTAGCTTTGAGTTCAAAATACTCATTTTTAGTTTGTTCTAGAAAAACCTTTCTTGGCCTGGAGTACATGAGTGTCTCCATTAGTTTCAGTTCCTCATGTGTTCCAGGATAACGAACTTCCATGTCAGGCTGGAGCTGGACAATATTTTTTCTTAGGTACTCTGTGATCCCTAGTTGCTGCAGTTCTCTCTCTTTCTCAAGAATGTTTCTATACAAGCAGCTGGCATCCTGAAAAGACAGAAATTCAGCAGATTGATCTGTAGCCTTGTATTTGACATTTGAACCTGTAAGAGGTGAACTGTTCTCTCTTTCAAGGAGACTTCGGCAGAGATGCTTGGAATCGTTAGCTTCCTTCTCACTTCCCTCCTCCTGTTGCTCAGTATGCTTGGGGCTGAAGGATGGGCTGCGGTAGACCTGAACCATGGGAGTAACCATACGTTGCTCATAGAGAGTTGCAGCTGGGCGCTCTGTTGTATGGTGTGTTGTCTTGTGCCCATACATGCTGTACTGAAGGTGAACTGGGCTACTATCCCTCATTTGTTCATCTGCTTGTTTCTTTTTGCATCTTCGTCGCCGATGCAAAACAAGAACAACTATTCCTGCAGCACAAAATACAATAGTTATAAACACAATTAGAAGTCCTAATATTAGAACAGAAAGTGGGACAGCATCTGTAAGGGAACGCAGGATAGTGTCTGCAGTGTTGGTAGTAGTAGAAGAAGTTGTCACAACTACAAAACTGGCATGTGTTGGTAGGGCAGGGCTGTTTATTAAACCTGGACACAAGACTTCACTGTTCAGGGATTTCAGTTCTTTTTTTGCTAGGTGTCCTGGAGATTTGCAAAAAATTTCACCCATCATTGTATTCTTACTCAGTTTTTGTATCCATTTTTGCAGCCCAACTGAATCACAGGTACAGTCCCAGGGGTTGTCTTCAAGTTCAATTTGTACCAGCATATCCAGTTCATCCAAGACATTGCTCACAGGCAAATGAGCAAATTGGTTTGTTTTCAGATTTAGTCTGGTGAGTGGAACACCTGAAAAGATGTGGGGTGGTAAAGTTTGCAGAAGGTTGTTATTTAAGTAAAGGACCTTAAGTTTTGGCATTGCATTAAATGTCCCTGGCAAAACTTCTTTGATGGCATTATATTCAAGGTACAAGTATTCAAGGTGCTGAAGGCCAAGGAATAGATTCTGACTTAGCTTTGTAAGATGATTGCCATTGAGATATAATTTCTGCAGTCTGGTGAGATTCATAAAGGATCCTTCCTCAAGGATTTCGATACGATTGTTCCCAAGGTGAAGCATTTCCAGGCTGGCATAGTCCACAAGATCTGATTTCAATAAAGTTTGGATAATATTTCCAGCTAGAATAAGCTTTTTAGGATTTGGAGGAGGTGGTCCTAAATCAGACAAGCTTTCAATATTTCGCTCCTGGCAGTGCATGAGAACTCCTGAGAGCATATGGCTGGTGCAGTGACAGGGGATGGGACAATAGATTCCTGGAAACTGTGTAGTAGGCTTTAAAGTATGAAATACTAAGCTTGGTTCTTTAGTAGGAGCTTTCAGGATAGGAATCACCTTAGCTGATAGGTGACTTTCACTGATAGAGGTGGTTACAACCAAGGGTAGTGACCCTGAAGGATCTTCAAGTTCATTGACAGGATGAGTGGGACAAATGGATTCTTTTTTCAACCGGCTTAAGATGTTGCCTTTGATAACTGGAGGACTATTGCATACCACATCACCTGTTATTGACTGAGGAGGCATGTTTTCTAGCCATATCTTCAGCTGTAGCAAGTCACAGTTACAGGCCCATTTATTGTCTTCCAGCTGAAGGTCTAGTATCCTACCAATGTGTTCCAAAAAACCAACATAGGGCAATGTCTGTAACTGGTTTCCACGAAGATCTAAGTGGGTCAATGGCACAAAACGAAATATGTTAGGAGGAAGATACTCAATGGCATTATCATTCAAAATAAGGACTTTAAGCCTGTTGAGCTTGCTAAAGGCACTTGCTTCAATCACTGTGATGAAATTGTTGTCTGCTTGAAGAAACTCCAAATTTTCCAATCCATTAAACGTATCTTCTTTAAGTGTTTCTAAAGAATTGTGATTGATATGAAGTTGTTTAAGAAGGCTGAGACCATTGAAAGCCCCAGGCTCAATATCTGCAATATTATTAAAACCAAGATGTAGAGAGATAGCATTAACAAGGCCAGCAAAATCATTCACATGTAACCTAGTGAGGCCATTGTTTAACAGATTAAGATGGAAAGGCCGTGATGGTGGGACATTTATTTCTGATACCATCTTGACACCTCTTTCTTCACAGTTTATAATCATAGTATCATCCTTTTCTTCACACAAACACAAACTCTGACAAGATCCTCTAACTGAAGAAAAAGAAGGCTGTGACTGGAAAGGATCAGATGCAATCACAACTGAATATAGAAAAAAAATCCAGAGCTTCATCTTGCCCAGCAGATCCTATGAAAAAGAAAGAAAAAAAAGGAAAAAGGAAAAATAATAGAGTTACAATTTCACAGGGTGGCTGTTTTTTTTTCCTAGGGTAGGGAAAGGCAATAACCATTCCTAGTACTTGCCATTGAGCTAGCTCACCTATCAAACAATATTATATCATGCAAAAAATTTGGAGGATTTCTAAGCAGAGAAAAATATAGTTTATTGTACTGAATCAGTCATAAGGGGTACAATTCTATACTTTCACGCTGATACTCCTGATTATCTTCTGCTTTAGAGTATCTTGACATTATTTATATACTATATAGAATGTTTTGCCAGTGGACAGCTTTAATGAGTTACTGGCCCAAGCAACTTATATTAAAGCTAATATAATATTTTGGATTGTTGCTTTGTGTCACCATATGGCACTGCAAATTTTAAGAGTACTTTTCTAAGCTCAACCTAATATTGTCCAGCTGCTGAAGAGAAGAAATAAAATTTGGTTTGGTTCAACAATGTGTTGTGAGCAAAAGCCCATTCAATCAAGATACAGAGAATGTCTCCTTTCATTCTGAATCACATATGTAAAACAAAAGGTATTTCCACTGCAATCCTTGTACCTCAAATTGAAAAGGAGGTAAAAAAAAAAAAATTATTTTTCTTTACTCTAAATTTTAATACATATGTTACAGTTTGTGGATATTTAGTGAAAGCGGGAACACAGCACAGAGTAGTGTAATATATTTGTATATAATATACACAAAAAATAATTCAGTACACAAAATAAGAGAGAACTGACAATGCAGTATATGTCAGAAAAAGTAAGTAGATGAGGGGTAAACTTTTTTTTTTAGATTAATTATTAGACTCTTTCCAATTAATATAAACTTTAGCTACTGTAAAAATTCTGACATATACATGGAACTATCTGTGCTTTACAAATTAGAAACGATCACCAGTATCATCTCTGTGTTATGTAACTTAAATTATCATTTGTCAAGCTGATCTTGAACTTTGCAATACCTGATAAGTGTATCATTACAGTGCAACTATGGAGTCTCAAGCAAAATTTACACATTGAAATCCAGTATTTGTTATGATTGGTTTGAATTAATTTATACAACATTCCATTAAAGATTGTCTGTTTCTTTCTGTCAAGGCTGTCCCTTTAGCAAGAAGAAAATTCTTGATATATGAGATGGAGTGAAATCACTGTTTATAATCTTTAATTAAATATTTCCATATTTCCTAAAAAGTAAATCTTACAATAGAATGTATTATTTAAATAACATGAGCTTTTTGAGGGTGTGCTACTTATTCTAGGACTGAACTAAGCAGGTTTCTTAAGTAATCCATCTGATAAAGTTACTTGGTCTTCCAAAGTAAGTTATTGAAACATGGAGTACAGCATGTGACTGCACAATTAACCAGATGAAGTGTTAATTTCTGAAACATTAGAATCTATTACAAGAATCTGTTCAATTACACGCAGGAACATTCCTACAGTGTGTCCATATGATTTGGCATCTCATCAATATGTATTTTAATTATCCTGTACCTTTGTTACTAGTAACACTATTTCTCAAGGCTTTCCTTAAAACAAATTGCAAAGATTTATACATGCAGGCACTTAAGTGCCGTGGTATGAGTATTACACACAAAAGCAACAACAGCAAATGTGTGCACACTGAATTTTTTTTGCACACTGAATTATGTTTTTTTCCATCAGTAGTTCCTGATAAGTGGGAGTATCTGTATGGGTTTAGAAGTACTAAGTGCAATTCATAGTGTGAGAAAAGGTGTCCCTAAAAATATAACCGTTTATATTTGTTACAGTAGAACAAATAATTCTGTTGTCTCACATAAAACTCCTTGAACTCCAGCTGCCTATCTTTACTACACAGATATCTTGAAGTTTGTTTTCCCAAGAAGTATTGGATAAGACACAACATGTCAAGATATTATTTAGAAGTATGCAGAATAATTCTATATATTATTATTTCTATATATTATGCCACATATTCATATTATGTTAGAGATTTATTCCTGCTTTACATGCATCATCATTCCAGTCACCCAAGGTAAAAAATGCAGGCTTTTGACACAGATTCCAGCATCAAACCTACTGTATGACTAATTAGACCTTATTTCTGTACATTTTCTCTGTAAGAATTCCAGATTCAATCTGCAACAAATTCAAATTGCACTTATAAAGTCTCTGAGCAAAATTAAATGGAAAAAAAATATCAGAAAAACATGTTGCATTCTAGTGCATATTGAGAAATTAGGTTGTAAAAATGAAAGCCCTCCTCTCAGAGATGAAAGTAACAACATTTGTAACCAATTGGAAAACATTCCCATTTTAATCATCATCATACTTCTGTGGGCAGCACTGCCAGAAATCTCACACACTTTTACACACAACAAAAATTAATAGAACTACATGCTTTTTTCCTTTTTCCATTTTTTTTTGATCTGAACACTCACAAATATGTAATGATGCTCTCAGTGGGCTACCATTGTAAAATAATTCCTGCTTTCAAGTATCAGATGAGCATTTGACTGAAATAATTCACAATATAATAAAATGTAATTTAAAAGACTCGACAAAGCTGACCTTTTTCTGTTTCATGCGATGAGGTTTTTCAGCAAATTCTACATGGTAACTCAAGTTTGTTCATTTTACCTGCTTTCATGTAAAGTCATTACTAACTGCATATTGTAACTAAGCTTTTTGCAATAGGAATTCTAAAAAACCAGAAAGTGTCACAGTCTTCTCTACAAGGCAAAGTTTAATACTTTCAGAAGTAGACAACTTATAGCAAAGATATCACATAGATTAACAAGTAATTATCAGTGTGGTTTTAAAATACTGAAATAGCTTGTTTCATTTTACTCAGGGTTTTGTTTGTTTTGTTGATTTAATTCAGCCATTTAAAAAAATGTCTGTTGAAGAATTTCAAAGCCTCAAGCTAAGCATTGGTAAATTCTAAAAGCCTTTATTAAATTCTGAAGGGAATTACAGTCAGATGATGCATTTAAGACCATTCTTGCACTTCAGGAAATAAAAACAAACTCCCGTTCCCCCCCCTCAAGGGATTTGAAATAGACATTTGCTTAATACACACATTCTACACAGTTGGCAGTTTGAATAAATGCACCTGGCAGACTGAAACACTTTACCACTGCCATCATTTAACATAAAAGTTATACGAAGTCATGTAGAAAAATAAATTCAACTGGTACTGAGAAATTAATTTCTCATATGCTAAGCTAATTAACTAACTGGAATCTCTCTTACCTGTACAGCAGTAACGCTCTCTGAAACTCTCAGCAATGCACAGTTGGAGCAGCTGTTTCAACGCGGTGTAATTTTTTCCTATGAAAAATGTACTCTTTCTTCTGAGTTTCACTTTGCTGCAAGCTCTGGTAAGACTACAGCTCCATAAAGTTAAAATCCTTGTTCAGAAGACAAAGTATAAAGCATTCAATTCAAAAAATCTTCCAGGCAGCAGGCACATTAGACCATCCTGTAAGCAGTTGTCCTTTTTCCTCAATTAAAATTCACAGCATACTTCACAGCTATGCTGACTTTTCTGCATATAGTTAACTGTTTGCAAGCATTTGGATGCAGTAAACAAACAAGATGCTTAGCAGAGTTTGATTTGATCACTTGGTTTTTCAGATTTTTAGATCCAAGCTGCTTCTGTGTTCTCTCTGCACTTTCTAGTCTTTCTTGTTAGCTCAGTTTGTTATTAGTCAGATTGCCAGGGGCTGGGAGGTAGGCGTAAATAAAGAGAATTCTTGGCTTTTGACTCAGCCTTTAAGCCCTTCCCCATCAGAGAGCTTTAATCTGCCAATGTCATTTAATACAAGATACAGCTCCACCTTGAGACAGATCAGCTCCTCCTCCTCTTGCAATTTCTTTCACCTCCTTTTTCCCTTATCTGTGTGAACCTCGGAAAGTAAAATTCAGCTAAATAACTTCTAGACTGCTTAAGGTCTGTTAATGGCTGATTTTACAAAACAGTAAACAGCCACTGCATCTCTTGCAGTTTGTTCTCTTGTGCAGATCTTGCATTTAGTTTGTATTTGCAAATGCTCGCTTTAGAAACTGAAAGCATTCCAGCCCAAATACACTCCACAAAACACATCACAAGGGAAACCTTGTCCTCTGGAAAATATGTCTATCACAATGAAGTGCAGGATTATTCAAATATATAAATGAGACAGTACTGCTCTCAATCCCATCCACTCAGTGTGACTGGAGTAGGGATGAAAAAATAAATTGTGGAAAATTAGTGCTTATGCTTTCACAATGATTGCTATTAGTCCTTTTTAAAACTGCCCATCTTGTTCTGCAGAAAGAAAAATTGGTTTGAATGAAATTGTCTGTTTTACAGATCATATTGTGTCAGTATCTATCCATGTGAGATTGTATTGTATTTGCACAAAAAATTGCTTTGATAAGAAAGTCTCATTTTGGGGGGGGCGGGGGGGCGCGGTGATTGTTAAAGGCATGTATCGTGCCTAAGGTATTATTTTCTTTGTGCTTGTAAAGAAATAATTAGCAGATAGAGTAGGGCCACAGGAAAATGTTTATTCTATACAAGGAAGATTTTCCTCATCCCTCCTGCACTGCATGGGATGGTTTTATACGCTGAAAATGCCACTTCCTTGTTCATCCCACTGCCACAGAGCTGCAAAACCTTTTGGTGAGCAACAATAGATTCCGTGCTTTGGCATATTTACCCTGTAGAGTATACTATTTCTGTTTTGTTCTCATTGTGTCTTGGATTACTTTACAGATTGTTTACAGCCTCAATACCAGTCAGATTCTAGTAATTTCTTTTGTGCTGATAGCTACCCAGGTGGCCTCATTGTCCTTTTCAAGAGTATTGTGACATACTGCTCCATGTGATGAACACTATCAAGATCTTGTCCTATATGTACACACATATACATACATACACACACATATTTTTCTATATATGCATATATATATATATGCGCCTTGGCCTATTAGGAAGAGTTCTTTGGTACTCAACTTTCTACAGCTAAAATATGTAAATTAGGAAAATTAGAAAAAAAATCTAAATAATCAACAACAGGAATAAGAAACATCACCAATCTGATTTCCATTAATTTCAACACAACACTTATTTGTTTGTGTTTTACTGCTTCTAATGAATCTTGCCACTCTCTTCTCTTGCAGACATTTTACTGTTAGGCTCAAAGATTCTCAGCTATCTGTGGCCAGCCAAATAAATAATTATATTCTTTATTTATTTTGAATTTATGAATTGTAAATCAGATTTTTTCTAATTTTTACTAAACATTTTACAGGTGCTAACACTCACTTGTGGCTGATTTTTTGAGAATGAGAATATCTGTATATAGATACTCATATCAGAAGTGAAAACAACAGAGTTCTTTTTTTTTTCAGTTAATATCCACAAGAGTAAAATTTGATCACAAAAATATTTTCAGAAATCAACTACTAAAAATAGGATAACATTTCCTGACCATACACAATTAAAAAGCATTGAGAATTGTTATTAATGTTTGTTATTCCAACAAGTGTATATTTACCAAGTTTATAAAAATACGGCTAATGGTTGTTCTTTGATCACAATTTTATAAATCATTAAGCAGGTTATTATAAAGAATGTGATTCTGCAAATGCATCTGAAGGGAGAGTGTTGAACTGACACAGAGTTTGTATCCTGTACTTTAAACTTTTGTCAATTCCTTTGACAATATTAAAATTTGTGAAGCTGTATAAATAAAATCTAAAACTGTCAGACTTAGTTACTTCCAAAAAGGCCTTAAGCTTTTATGCCATTCCTCTTCATCTCTTCACAAAGTATAGCATCTCTATAAATCAGAAATGAGACCATACCCCTCTAACTATATACATTGTGCAGAAATCCCCTTCAGCTAGTGAGTTTTCTTTCTTATCAATATAAACAGGTAGACATAGAAGCTTTAATGCTATTAATCATGTAGGCCTTGTATAAACCCCTTAAAAGAGGATATTCTAATATTGTGTAGCATGTTTTATTAAATTCTGTTATACATGATAAGCTGAGAAGGTTTCTTTAACTGTATACATTACAGAAGAAACACTTGAGCCTGAATTACATAATTTTAATTTTTGACATGACAAGAAAATGTCTGGGAAGGCTCTTATGGAATTCATTGTTTTCTTCTTAGCAATACATTCAGGAAAATTCTGAAGACTATAGGGATGCCTGTAAGAAGTGCTGGAAAGATTTCTTACACCCTTTCAGTCAGAACTTACTAGTACCACCTCTAAATTACTTTGAAGGATATTTTCCATATAAAGGATATTAATTTCAAATGTGGAAATAAGGCTTACAGTCTACACAATTGTCTTCAAAATGTGAATTTTCATGGTACCCTTCTTTCTTATTTGTAAATTTAGTGTTTAAAAATAACAGGATAAGTAAAGATCTACATTATTTGTTTCAGTGGAAGGTAAAGCTCCCTTTCCCCCTAATTCAAAACCCATTGCTACTTCTCAGTATGCACATAAAGAGCCATTGATTGCACACAAGATATATCAGCCAAATAATGTATCCTGCCCTGCCTGCAAGAAGCTGCTAGTCTGTATCAGCAAATCTACACCTATACTCCCTGCAATACCAACTCTTTGAACTCTATAGATACTGGTCTGAGAGCTTAAGACACTATACTGAAAGGAAGTACTCTGCTAGAACAACTCAGTAGCATCCAAATATTCATACCTGAGATAGCTGAGAGAGTATGTTGAAACACATATATATATTATCTATGAAAATTTTGCATGGGGAGACAGTCGCCAACGCTACGTCTTAACTAAGTAGGATCAGATAACATAGCACATGCACTTATTCACAAATGCACAAACAAACAAAACCCAAAACTATAGTATAATGTAGTAACAATTATGGAAACTACCAGTACCTACTATAAAGCCAATGAAGAACCTTTCTCTCCCATGACAAAGGAAATTAGGAAAGGTTTTCTTAAACTGTAAGTTTCACAACAGTCAAGTGAATAGGAAAGAAATAGTTAAGATTGACATTAGGAAATATAGAGTTTTATTTTGTAGGCATCCATTTATTTAATTCAGCTACAGAACCTATTTCTCTCACAGAACTATTGCACCTTCTTGATGCCCTGGGCTAGGTCTTACTCAAAACTGTTTTCTATTCTGTTTAATTATGCAAACAAAGGTCAGGATTCACCTTTAAAAGTTACAGGAAACCTAGTGACTATTCTCAAAGCAAATATTTGGTTTAATATTTATATGACCCTCATTGTCTGAAAATTTCAGACCCTATTGTCTGAAAAATCTGCTAAAAACCATTTTCAAATTATAAGGAAACAATTAAGTTAGAGGAACCACATTGTATTATCCTAATGCAGCTTCTAAGTAACTAAATTGATTTAGATCCATCCATACATACCTGATATAGACATACATATTATCATGCAAAATTCACATTCCTTGAAGTAAAGTATTTTGAAGAAAGGTATATTGAAGTGAATGCTTTTTATATTTCATTTTTCAAGATAAAAAGTCATATCGTCCATTAAATTTCCTGCTGGAGTGAACAATGCATTTTATCCTACTATCTTTAGCACCATGACCCCTTGCAAAGTAGTGGCTTCTTAGTCATTTAATAAAATATGATGCAGTGTCTGTCAATAGTCTTCATTTTGGAAACAGATGAAACTATGCTGATTTATTTTGCATACTACTTTAGTAATCCTGGTTTATTGTATTATTCAGCTCATTGTAAATGTGTAAACATTTATTTAATTTGCACTATTTCCTTCTTCAGTATCTGTGCAATAGGTTTTGAATCTTCTCTATGTTTTGCTTACTCATTGACAGAGACCTCCTGATCGTGCACCATATAGGAAGAGTTTAATACCAAAGTTAAAGTCTCCTAACCTATTCTGAGATAATCCATCTTGTTAACCTCTCTCCTCTCCTTGCCTCTCCTCTCCAAAAGGTACAAAACTGAGACAGCTGACTCTAAATGACCAAAGGGATATTCCATGCCTTATGATGCCATTCTCAGTGTAGAAAGTTGGGGGAAGAAGAAGGAAGGGGGAGACATTTGGATTGATGGCATTTGTCTTCCTGAGCAACCCTTAAGCACAATGGAGCTCTGCTTTCCTGGAGGTGGCTGAGCACCTTTCTGCTGATGGGTAGTAGTGAAAGAATTCCTTGTTTCGCTTTGCTTGTGTGCATGGTTTTTGCTTTACTTATTCAACTGTCTTTATCTCAACCAATGTTTTTTCTCACTTTTACCCTTCTGATTGCCTCATCCTACCAGTGGTGGAGTGAAAGATTGGCTGTGTGGTACTTAGCTGCCACACCAACCTTAAAGTAGTCAGCCCCATATTATAGTTACAAATATTCCAACTGAAGTATAGTTAGATTGTCTGACTTTCATATCTGAGAGTAGTTGAATACCTAGCTCCCATAAGATCCTTGAAAAAACATCACTCAATACGAATAGTCATTGCAACCCAAAGGTACAAGCATTGTGTAAAGCTTTGGAAATAAGTAATGAAATATTTTTGTCTTCTGTACTTCATTCTTTTAAAAGCAAGATTGCTTGGTCTTCTCTTCCAGAATTTTATAGTTGAGAAATACACACAAATGTATGCTGTACAAGTCTGCAGTATACTTATGATGTTAATTTTAAATTACAACCTAAGATGTTCGTAGTTCCAGATGAACTGCTAACTTTAGATTCATCTGTCAGTAGTTTAAAAAGTTTACTGCTAGCACACGTATGTTAATATGTTATAAACCCTTTAAAGGAAAAGAAGGGGAAAATAATCACTGTGTGTACAGTAATCAATAATTTTAAAAAGGATATGACATAACTTACATGTGTTTACTTTCTTTTTTCAGTGTTAAAAAAATTACCAATTTTGATCTTTTTTAGTAAGTCTGAATAGGTAAACATGAAACATTGTAACTGCTCTGTAAGACGATTTGCTTTCCTTTTGGCTGTTAATAATGCATTGATATTTAACATTAGTATCCTGTTCAATACAAATGAGTTTCTGCATGCTGACTATGCCTATCCCCTATTTATGATAATGCATGCCTGTGCCTAACCTAATTGTACCTTACAAGTCACTACTGTTCCACGGAAATCCAGCTAACATAGATTATATCAGGCAGCTCAGAAAAACACCTGAAGAGTAAACTCTGCAGCAGTCAATCAAGTTTGGGATATCACTAGATTGCAAATAGCTGTAGCATTAAATTAATTTATCTTCAGGATACTATATACCAGTACTATTTACTCAGTAAAGTTCACAGACCCAATACAAGTTTAATGCAATTCTGAATTAATATGTGAGCTCTGTTTTGAATATTATTTTGTCCTCTTTCTGATAATGCATATCTTTTACAGAGGCACTGACCTATGTTCTTGTGGTGGGTTAACCTTGGCTGAGCGCCAGGTGCCCACCAAGCCTCTCTATCACCCCCCCTTTCCTTCCCCTC
>JAVSBS010016341.1:0-43526 GCA_033124195.1 Coracias cyanogaster | reverse complement strand
TTCTCATGGTAATCAGCTACCATCAACACCAGAGAAATACAACTACTGGGTTGTTTGGTTTCCCCCTCCTCCCCTTTTACCTTTCTTTAATGCTACTTTTTAAAGGGAAACTGTAAACAAATTTATCCACACTGGAGTTCCAAAAGTAGACAAAATTAAAACTTTGAGCCACTGGTAGGTAGATCACCTGTGCTCTGGAGAGGCAATGGATTTGAAATACATCTCTACACTGAACAGCTCTTACCAGGTTTTGAATTCTACTCAAGAGATCAATCACTTAAAAGCAAGGCAGTAGCATTGTTTTGCAGCAATAACAAACTCTCCTTTCCAAACTAGCCTTAGTTGTTTAAAAATGTTTTGTTACACTCACAACCATACAAATTAAATCCCTCCATAACAATAACCACCTAAATCAAATAGAATAAAGCAGTAGTTTATCCCTGAAAACCTCTTGCTTCTAATCACCCAGTAGCAGGATTTTCCCAAGAAGACCCACCTGCACAAGGCAACACACTCCAAGCAGGAGAGAATGACTGATTCCTCGTCCAAAGTTTGCTGTCAGGAAATGTTCCCTCTGATCCAGCAGGTGATTGTTTCAGACTAATCTTTTCCTCTTCTCATTTTCTGCCCAGTGGGGCATTTTCCAATTTTTTGCTAGCAAACGTTCTTGAGCTTTTCCCTGTCTGGGCATTAGAGAGAACAGCATAGATATTATTCTAATGAACATGTCATTTTTTACTACCTTAGTAGCTGGTAATAAAACTTATTTCCCTATTGTGACCTTTTAAGCATACTATTTGTTTTAAATTGCTTATATGCTTGTAAAAAGCTTAGATTGCTGTAAATTGATCCGTCTTCTTTCTGGTGTGTATAGTTAGGATAAAGAGAAGGCCAGGTTAATTACAAAGAAGATGTGTTAATTACCTAATTGTGATGTGTCAATTACCTAATTAACACATCACACTTCTCTGTAGCTGATAGAAAGGAGGAGGAAGGTGACTGGGGAATTGAGGGAAGAGACTGGCTTATGCGGCACAGAGAACTGGGACTAGCTTTGATGAGACACCACAGCTGTGTGTAATGCACTCTGTCAAAACATAAATATCTAGTAAATGGCCCGAATTAACTCAGACATTCCCGTTCTTGTGATATCAAGGAGTACAAGTCATACTAACTCAGTCAGGAGCTTGCCTCAACTTCTACAAACTTGGATGGGTCTGGTCCCTTTCTTAACTGTATAACAGAAGACCTCACTGGGGTCTACATACAACAAAGTGCTACTTTAAATCCTCACTGCCTACCTCTTACCGTGCGTAGGAATGTAGGAAAGGTATTACCTTTAAAGAAATTTAGTTGATCACAGTCAGAGAGATGGATGTTATTGCTGATATCTAAGAGCTCCAGTTTATGGTTTTTTTTGTTTTATAGTTTAGTAAGGACATGTATCTCGTATATCATAAGTTTTGTCTCTGAGTACAAAATCAGTTTGGACCCAATGTACTTGTAAGAAATGCACCTTTTATCTGATGATCAGTTTGACCCATAGCTACCAAACAATCCACAAGCTTCTTCAATTTCAAGCTTGCAGTCCCTAAACCAACCAACACACCTGGACAGCTCTAAGCAGCATAAAATATGAGGTATGAGGTTTATATACAATTAAAGCTTTTAGGGTGCTTGTTGATACAGGCACATAAGTTTTAATTTCATGTCTGTCATTTCCAGGCAAAGAAGACAACAGCAATTTGCAGAACTCTGCTGTGTAATTCCAAATATTTGTAATCTATCCACTGACTGAATTTATTAATGCCATTTAACCTCTAAAATGCATAGTGCTGTCTGTCACTCATACTTACTGCTGTCAAGAGATGCACAAACACTTTCAGGCAGTGTTATGAGGGTCTCAGTTGTCTTACAAGGCATGTTATACTTCTGCTCAGAAACACTGACCTTTTCTGAAATAGGGAGGGGGAAAAAAAAAAAGCTGCATATTAAAATCTCTCTAAATGATACTGTTTGCTTTTTTGGCAATTCATCCACCCTATTCTTGCCAGTCTTCCATGTAAGTGACTTGAGATTCAATATGCTGTTTTTCCCCCTGTTTTAGGAACAATTAGGATGATCAATTTCAAAGTGAAAACTTTGCATCATGCCCCTACAAAAAAATTTCCATCATAGACAGGCATTGTATCATTTTGATAAAGCAATAGTGATTTCAGGGATTTTTTAAATTCTGCAGGCTTACTCTGAGTTTTTATGCCTGTAATTTCTCAGTTCCTGTAACAACAGCATCTATTACAGCTACTGAATTTCACAGTTTCCCATGAAAATTTCTGTAAGCATTGAAACACATTTCACTGCTGTTATCCTATAAATTAACAATGTTAAGTTCAACTCAGTGTGATTCTTCAACTTTGTCTAATCAATGCTTTGCTACCTTCAATCTTTTTTCAGTGTTTGGTTGTGATGGTAGAACTAAATGATTAAGATCATGCTTATCTGCTAAACATGTAATCTTATGCCCACTAAACTACATTCTCAGTTTAGTGCTCCATTCTGAGCTTTACTTATGAAGCTGGTACTATAGCAGAATTTGGGAGGTCTCAGCATAAGCTTGACCCTGTCAGAATGATGCCTTATCTGTAAAATAAATTTCTGAAATATAAAAATTATTTCATTTATATGTGCAGTGCCATATTTCTTCAATTTCTCTAGCATGTGTTTATAGTTGATCTCTTTTGTGTGACTTAAATAAAAACATTATGTACATCTAGTGTATCAAAAAAACACTTAGTTTCTTTGGGTTAAGAAACATACTCTTCATCCGTGCATATTTTTTGAAGATATACTGTAGTTTCTGTTTTTTCTTCCCTATTTCTCCAAGTTGAAGTCAAGTGGATTCTTTTTTTCCTATTCTCTCCTTTCACTCAAATTATTTTCTTAGTATCTTCATAAAGCTATTTCTGTGTCATGCTCAGGAATCACTGTTTATCTTATTTATTTCAGTGCAGTAGTTCCAATGCCTCTGTAAAACTTGACATGGATTTATACAGAGCTCCTTTTCAGATATCAAACCTTTGAAGCTAAAGCTATCAGAGATTCAGTTTTCTGTTTCACAGCTATAAGCAAGGTCATTGTTCTAGACCTATAGACAACTAAAATAAAGTTATTTCTGTTACTAGATTAAGGTAGTGTAAATTTGTGGTCATGATAAAAAAAAACGTATGTGTATTTTCACCCTAACTTCCATACACAACCATATTAAATGGCAAACTCAACAACAGGGTTAATTATACTTCCATGTTGGTCTTGATGTTTAAAATTTATGTGTACTTTTCTAGTTTTATGTTTAGTTTATTCCTCGTTTTCATGATCATACTTTTTCCAGGATAAAAACTATGGCTCATCTTCAACAATGTTTAGCAGCTCCAGCAAAAATTATATCCACAATTTATTCACAGCCCCATTACTATCTGAATGGCTACTTAGTGCAAAGAAACAACAAGCTACTACCTACTGTTCTGTTTTATAGTTTTTAGATTTGGCTAACTATGTTATATTGTTTGTTAGTAAATTTTAAGTTTTCAATGTCTTCGTTACTGATGATACAGACATTTGGAAGTAAAGCCTCCAAGAGCCATCAATTGAGTAATGCTCAGGTAATTACACTAGATAAAGAACAATTGCTGTATGTAAATTATGCCCCCCAAATCCCAGCATTGTGAATGTATCATGATCTATAAATATTAGAAATATTAATTAAGCTACATGCACGGTAAGCATCCACACAGCAAAAGACAGTGTATCAATTATTAATCCAAATGATTACGAACACCAAATATTTCAGTAGAAACCTAGCAAAAAAATGCAACTGAAGATCTGAAAGGGGATGAGAAGCAGCAACTGAGAAGGACAGAAAAGAGGTCACATGAGAGCAGAAATAAGTGGAAGCAATCAAGAAATGGTATTTTGTAAAAGATCTGAGGTGAAACAAGATTGGTCAAAGTTGTCATATCTAACTGATATTCTTTTCTCTGTAATAAGTACTATAACATCGTTTCTGCTACATTTACTGATTAGTAAAGGCTCAAAATTCTTCCAAAGAATAGATGAGTTTTAAAAACAAGCTACAGCCTTAATTGTAGACTTTATGAAGTAGATGGGAATAGCTGAATCCACGTTCAACCTCATGAGACTCATATTAACTACAGAAAATACAAGAAATAATATCTGAAATGGAGAACAGTTTACAAGAACAGAAAGTAGTGGAAGAAGCTAGGGAAAACTGATAATCAGTGTTATTCACTGCTTTTAAGAATTAGCTTTCAAATTGGATTTTCAGTTTCTTTTAGAATAGTCTTTAAAATTTTGTTTATAACTGACATAAAGACAGACTACATTTAAAATAGCACTGAACCATTTTCTTACTTTTTACTAAAGCAGCATTGACATAAGGAGATCCAACATGAATAAATTCCAAACTTCACAATGGTTAGCTGATGTTTTCCATATTTACACAGAGACTCAGATTCTTTTACGACACTTTTTTGAACATTTTTTGCAGACATTGATTCTTCTTTGAAATTCTTGTCTTAAAATAAGGTGATTTGTATGACCAAGTTCCAATACAAGTGTTCAAAGCACAAAAGCTTGAACCATGTAATCTCACTGTAATTTTATGTATGTTTTTATATGTATTTTTACATAAGAACAAAGAATGGAAGAAAGTAATGCCAGTCTCCTTTTGCAGGGAGAACCACGGAAGCACAATCTAGATTCAAGCCCTTCAAATATTTATCCTTTTTTTAGTTGAAGATTTTCCTAATAAATGAACAACAAAGTATGTTCACCGTGACAGTTTTGACACTTTGTTATGGGAACTGCCCCAGTGCACTAATTAAAAAGAACCTTGCTTCTCCATGTCTTTTTTATGTTTTGATTTTTTTTTTTAAATAAGCAGAAACCTAACACTATGAAGTAGATATAGCGTAGACTGACCAAAAAAGTAGGCAATGATAAAGGAATTGTTCAAACTATGTCGTGCTACAGCTGCACATCCATTTCAAAACTTCTTTTAAAGGTGAATTGGCCACCTCACTCCTTTCTTAAGCTATTAGCTTCACAGACAGCAATGAGAATCCCAAGGAAAAAATCTTGATGTGCAGGTATGTAATGACTGATACCGAAACTTTGACTGCACTCTGTATTGATTGCTGCAGGATCTTTTAAAACCTAGAATTATAAACTATATTTTCTGTTATTGCCCGTAGTTAAAAGAAATACTTTTTGAGATGATGCAATGGGCACAATCCTGCTTTCACTGAATTCAGACGTGGTTCCTCGTCTGTACCATCTCTCCACCATATACTCTTCTGAAACATGACAAAATCCTAGAAAAAGCTGAGCCATTAATGTACTATGAGATATGTCCTTGAAGCTTTGCTGCCTGAGATTTGTTTGTCCCACATCTCTAGTGTGTCTGTTAGGCAAAACTGGTGATTCTGTGCAGAACATTCCCTTCTGTGCTTTAAACTCAACACTTGTAAATAGGTCTGCTTTTTGACAGTTCAGTGATGCTAATGTTTCTGCTTTCTCTAGCCTCATTGAGCAGAGATGACATAGCGGATCTCATTCAGGCTGGTACAGATGATCATGCACATACTGGAGGTGAATGCCATGTCCTAGATTTTGAGAGGTTTGTTTAGCTTGTCTCAGCTCATTTGTGATGTACATTTTCTGCAATAAAATGGCATTGGTTGGATCACCATAAAATAGTGAAAAATAAGCTCTTGTTGATGCTTCTGCAGAAAAGCATACCATTTGATAGGTATTTGAAATTTGGCTTAATAAATGTCTAATGTGTCATGTAATTGCCAACCTAAGAATAACAAACTTCCAAGTTAACTGCTGGTGTAATCTGTATTGGCTTCTTAACAGGTAGATTTATAGACATTTTCCATTACCACCCAATGAAAAAGTGTAACAGTGCACTAATCATCAACTGACATTTCAGTTCTAGCTAAGGGTATAATTTTGCTGTGATAAAACTGCAGAGAAATTACAGAAATGATCATAAATCTACTATCTCTCATCTTAGGAAAGTGGTACATAAACTCAGATTAAAAATAAGCATTCTAATATACAAGCACTTACTTTTCACTCAGATGTGTATTTCTTCTAAAGTAGTTTTCATAATTTTCATAATTCTCCCCATTGTATTACTTATTTGGAAAAAAAAAGAAAGAAAAGGAATAGACAATAAGTATGTTTGAAGGGTGATAAAGACAGCTCAAATAAATCTTTCAAAGCCATCAGGGAGATAGTAGCTCAAAACCGTCATTCACAGCAACAGAAACTCTGTAAATAAATCACATGAAACCACATTGAAAAAAAGCTTTATGAATCAATATGTAAATGATAATGATTCTGTTGATGAGATACTGTTTGGTATAAAATATTACACTATCTCATCTAATACAAAAGCAAATACTTGTGATGAACTCAGGGTTTTTTAGAATAACAAATGGCTGCTTTTCCTTTGGATATTTAAAGCCTTTCAGGACCTCTGTCAGTGACACCACTGGCTATCACACAGATACTCAATTTTCTTTGGGATGGCAGTCATTCAGGAACTCTGATTTTTAGAGTTTCCATTTTTGTTTTGACTGCTTAAAGGATTCCAAGTCTTAGATTTCAAATAACAAATATAAATAAATCAAGCCATTCCTTCTTCCCTTTAGAGAGTGCATAAAACACATTCATCTCTTGGGAAGAGTATGAAGGTATATATGAAGCTAGGAAAAAACTTGATGATTAGTTATTTCACACAGGTTTCCGACAGTATTTTGCAAAACTGGGAAGAACTATTCCCTCAGAGCTCCTTGCTATCCTAGTCAGTTGTGTTTAATTCTCCAAATTTTAGTTCCTTAATGAATACTGATATGTATGTTTTCAGAGAATGAGAAAAGCTATTTGGAAGTATTAATGGCTAGGCAGTGAGTTAAGAAAAAAATAACCCACTGACAGTTAGGTCACACTTCAAGATTGCCTTCTCACAGCAAGGAGAATATTGTAAGGCAGAAGTGCAGTCTCCCAATGTGCTACCACCAAGAGGAACTGAGATGCAGCTGAGAGGTCACCTGCACCAGAGAGCTTGTAGGTTTGGAATGGTTTTCCTCCTGCTCACAGTTAGGTATCCTGGGCTGAGAGAAGTTATTCCTTGGTTCAGAATCACAGAATAATAGAATCAAAGAATCATAGAATGTGTTGGCTTGGAAGGGACCTCTAAAGGCCATCTAGTACAACCCCCCTACAATAAGCAGGAACATCTCTAACTAGGTCAGGTTGCTCAGAGCCCCATCAAGCCTGACCTTAAATGACTTCAGGAATGGATTAGGATGCTTAAAAAAGGTTTCAGTGTTAAATAAGGAACTTAGAAAAATAATTTGTATTCAAAAAAACGAAGAGACTTTAGGGATTAAGCTCCCCTTACCATACGCTTGCTCTCTCTCTGAAGATGCATTTGGATGGGGACATATATGTGTTCACATGTATATACACCCAGGTTTGCTGGCAGATTGGAGTGGAAGTATGGAGCTGGAACTTGAGTTCAGGCCCTAACCTGTCATTAGCTATGTTCTTACATAAACTGGATGTAGATTTACATAACAAAGGACAGCCTTTAGCTAAGGTCTTCCTTGTGTACATATGTAAAGGTATGTGATATGTTGACCAGCAATATTACAGCAGATGATGAAAATAGTTGATTCAATTGTGAGCACTCCCAGTGGCTATTTCTGAATTTCTTCCAGAAAAGCATTACATAGTCTCCTGTACCCTTGCTTGAAGGATTTACTGAATATACAGTTTCTTCCATTTCCAATCATTCTGCAGTTTGTGGTGACATGAACCCTGTCAGCTTCTAAGAGATATGTTTGCTAGGTAGTCCACCTGTTTCTTGCAAGGGTTTTGTTAGCAGAGTTTTATTTTTTTCCCCCTCCGTTTTGCTGATTGTTTTATTCTACCATAGGATGGTTGATCTGGGGATTGCTCTTGAAGACAGTCAATTCAGCAGATCTGTTTTTATGACCTCTTTGAGCTCTACCTGGGTTCTGGTGAGCTGTGATTTCCATAGCTGAATGGATGGTAACTTTTCACCTAGGTGACCTGCTCTTCACTGTTATATCTTAAAGTGCTGCTTGTAATATTGTGGGAATGCCTAAGTATGAAACTTGTTTTTGTTTGGTTGTCTTTAAATCTAAATGATATTTTACTCCTTTTTTTTTTCTATCTGAAGCAGATATACTTCAGTTTAGTCAGAGAACTGGCTTCAGGTCCCTTGTAGAATTGATGTGAGGCTTGCTCAATTTATACATAATTAATGCTTCACAGAAAAGTAATTTTTCAAACAGAAGACCACTGACACAATCTATAAAGTTGTGGACTCCTGAATAATTCATAGAGACTGACTGTATCAGAAATAGCGTCACCAGAAAGACTAGGGAAGTGATTGTCCCCCTGTACCTGGCACTGGTGAGGCCACACCTTGAACACTTTGTTCAGTTTGGGGCCCCTCACTAGAGGAAAACACACTGAAGTACTGGAGTTCATCTAAAGAAGGACAACAAAGCTGATGAGACGCCTAGAGCTCAAATCTTATGAAGAGATGGAATGGAGATTCTTTATGCTGGAGAAAAGAAGGCTGAGGGGAGACCTTATCACCCTCTACCATTCCCTGAAAGGAGGTTGTAGTGATGTGGGTGTCAGTCCTTTTTCCCAAGTAACAAGTAATAGGACAAGAGGAAATGGTCTGAAGTTGCACTAGGGGAAGTTTAGATTGGATATTATGAAAAATTTATTCACTGAAAGCGTTATCTGATGCTGGACTTGGCTACCCAGGGAAGTGGTTGAGTGATTATCCCTGAGGGCATTTAAAAGACATAGATGTGGTGCATAGTGACATGGTTTAGTGGTGGACTTGGCAGTACTACATCAATGGTTGGACTCGATGATCTTGAAGGTCTTTTCCAACCTAAATGGAAATCTCATATGGTTCTATGGCAATGACCTGACTTGTCTAAGTTAGCTTTCCTAGCATCCTTAAAAGGAGGTTAAGACTATAGTTTGAACATCACTACATGGAGATTTCCTATAATTTGATTCAATAACTAGAGAACATATGTTAAAAGGAGAAGTGATAGAGTGGAAGGCAGAAATTCATGCTTTTGCATGATTTTCAAATCTGATAGAAGAGTGATGAAAATTACTTTTCTATAATAATTCAAGCATAACATAAAACCAAGAGACTTCACATTTTGATACAAGGACAGAAGCAACCAGTATGAACACCATATGATAGAGAAATCATTTACTATACTTCTTACAGTGTCACATTAAAATAACCTGAATGTACTGGGCATATGGACTGTCGATATAACTATTGTAGGACATCCCCCTTAGCTGTTTTTAATCTCATTATTTGATGGATTAAAACAAAGAATTGCTTGGCAAGTTATCCTTTTTATCTCTGAAAACTGCACAAAAATTAATGAAGAATTTTTTAAAATCTGATTTTTATTTCACAAGGCTAATTTTGTGCTTAGCTTGCTCTGTGAATGAGGGAAGATTTGTGAAAAAAAAAAAACCAAAACCAAGAAAAAAAAAAGCCCCACAAAAAAAAACCCATCACCATTTTAAAGCAAAATGTAACTATTTGAGAAAAAAATGCTCCCAAGTCTAGAGATACTTTGCTGTTTAATATTTTAACCTATTTAATATAAGCACAGAGACGCTTCCTCTCCTCAAAAAGCATTCATAATATATATTATATAACAGAACTACGGGACATATGTTTCTGAATAAAATTCCAAGATAGAGACAACATTAAGGCAGCTTTAACAGAAGTCCCATTTTCAAGAGTTATCAGAGTACAACGACCAATTTCAGCATTTTGCTTTCATGACCCAATAAATGGTTACCTGAATTTAGTCCTCAGCTATCAAAATCAAAGAATGTTAAATGTGAAGACTTCATTTTATACAAATACCTCATATACTTCATTTGAAAATCTTTCACTGTCTTTTAAAAATTAATTTATTTAAAATTCATCTTAAAATACAGACACAGCCCTTATCTTCAAAGTAAAATTAATGACTTCAAACTGCTGTTAACCTATAACACTCATAGCAAGGGCCATAATTGGAAAGACTGCAAAAAGGACCAACAATAATTATGTAATCATCAGAATCAGCTTAGTGAGAAATCACAGATAATGTATTCAGTATATCTCAGATTTTGGAAATCTTTCATGAATTGTGTGCAAAGACTTTTATACATGTTTATTATTTTAATTACTCATAAGAGTACCTGAATGATCCAAGCATGCTGAAGATCATCGCTTGCTACTGATATAATTTAATTATAAATATATTTATGTAACTTGTCTTATTCCTGATTATTAAGTTTAAAATTTACCTGAGCTATTCCAGAAAAACATTGTATTGTCTTATGGTCAAGGTTACTGACACTGCAGAAGAGAAAGGGAAGGAAAGAGAAATTTGACAGATGAGGGTGACCGTATGAGTTATTTGCATTATTTCTCCCCTAGAAATAATGTCTTCCAACATCTGAAACAATATACATGCTGTACTAAGTATGAATCTTACATTAATACTCTGGCTCTTTAATTCTGAGTATTTTAGTGGAGAGTAAATTTCCAATTTTTGAGCTGGCAAGTGGAAGAAGATATGACTACAGCTATGGATAAGGAATTTTAGCTGATTAAATGTTAAAAATATGCAAAATTTTCACAACAGTTGAAGAAGAAAGTGAAAGAGAAATCCATCAAGATTAGGACTGTGGAAAGTTGGGAAGAAATTAACAGCAAGAAAAAAAAACAATATATTGCCACTACTGGGCTGAGCTACTTTCTGTATGTTAGAGGCAACATTCAACTCAGACAGGCAACATCAGAAAAGTATCAAGCCCAAGCATCTTAAAACTGAGACACTATTTTTTTTTTCAATTGTGCTCCACTGCTTACATTGGATTTTTACATTTTGTGTTTTTCTCTATTTGAAACCAAATGAAAATGCCAGTTGTCCCTGCAGTCTTCCCACAAGACTTTGAATGTATTTCAGAATTAGAAACTATTTTTTGACTTTAGGAAAGTTACCAAGGAATTGTTCCAAACTTTGATCATAAAGAGATAACTGAAATATCTGCTAAAATGTTCACAAGTTTCTAAACTGAAGGTCCACCCTGAAACATGACTGTAGAAAAGCACTGGCACTGTAAGAACTCCTAGATGGTGTCACATCACTACATTTTAAGGAGGGAATATTATTAATTTCAACTGTATTCTAAACTGGGTAGACTCTGTAAGTATGCTGTAAATTATAGATAACTGGTGATGGTTCTCATTTAGGAATCTCCTGAAAAACAAAGGAATTAAGTTTTCTGTTTGTCAAAAAGAGCATCTAACACATGGAATTTGCAAGGGTAATAAAAATGAACGAATTTCACTGATAGGGTGTGCAATTTTGAAGTTACCTTTTCTATCAAGTAATTTTTAGTGTTCTGAAAGTATTTATGAGATTATAGTTTTAAAACAGATCATGTGGAGGAAGGTTCTAGTCTTCTTCATGTAGCACAGTATCATATGGCACTGTTTTTCTGCAGTTATACAAGATCAATAGCAGAGTAAAGCGCTAGCTATTGTACTAAAATTTGACCCTTTATCTGCTGCTCAGATTTAATGTAGAAGTACTGAAAATTAATAAACATAGAGAACATTTTTGGCTTGGTTGTTGGTTTTTTTTTACAACCACTGTGAATGGAAATGAGTAAGTTTTTATGAGAAAAAGAAGCAGGAGTCTACAGAGAGAACCTGTTCTCTCCTCACTAAGTCACAGTGCCTGCCATCAAGTGTCTGCTCTTTAAAGAGACGTTTTGGAAGATTCTTTGCCTTAGCACAATATTACCCAACCAACAAAAAGCATGAGGCAATAAAAGGCAATGCTCAGAATAAATTTTCATACAAATCCCAAAACTCCCACGTACTCACCACATTCTGGCTATACTAAATTTACATGTATTTTTCATGACCTGTATAATGCCAATAAAAACAATGTATGCATTTCAGCATCACACTGAAAAATGGAGTTTTAAATTATGTAAGTGGATATATATTATAAAGGTGAATTCTAAAGAAATTAAGGATTGTGGTGTGATCTATGGAGACTTACAGACTCAATATTTTATTTCAGAATTCCTCTTCTATCTTAAAATGATTACAAATGGCTGTGAAGGAACTGATGATAAAATGTATTTGTGGTAACACCGCTTCTCACATGATGGATTACTGAAGCTTAGAAATTGACAGAAACACATGAATTTGTGGTGTAAAAAGGAACAGCCATATATTTTTACACACTGAAATTGAAGTTTTAGACCTAAACTACAAGATACTCTTAACTACGTCATCAGCCCACATGCCATGAATCCTCTGGGAGAAAAGGAGACTAACACCTCTTCACAAAGACTTCAGTTAAGCAAAACACATGCAGCCTTTCCTTGAGAAGACACTTGGTAAAGAGACTCCATTGCTTTTCTAAGCTCTGCAAAAAATATACTAGAAATTTGGTTTTCAGTTCCCAAATATTTGGTTGCATGTGCCAAACTTTTAAAACTGCAGTATAAGAAAACTTATTTGAATTAATCTTAGATTGTTATTGCAGCAAATGACCCCATGCCAGGTCAGTGCAAATAAGAAAAAGCTTGGCTAGTCTTAACCTAGAAACTATAAAATATGTCAAAGGGATGTCTCTCAAGTGCGTGATAAAAATGCATCTTCACTGCCTCCAGCAGTATTGTATCTGACCTCAGAGCATTAGGGAAGAGAGACCATATTGAATGCTTTCATTTCCACATAAAATGCTGATCATGATAGTACAAACATGCCAGATAGAAGTAGTAGAGATAAATGGTGTTGATGTCTCAGGAGAAATGAGCTAGTAAAGTTATGTTATGCTCAGCTGGGATTTTAAACATGGTAAAACTGTTATTTTTCTCCAAAATCATACACTTCATATTTCAGTGCTGTGTCATATATGGGGAAAAAAATTCCTGCCGTCATGTGCTACTATGAGAAGCTGATTTTCATTGTCACAACAAAACATCCCTATGCATAGTATATATAGTACTTTTTAGTGCATGTATATGTATGCATGAAATGATGAACCCCCTGTATCAGAAAATCCAACAAGGTTATTTCTCCTTTATTACTTTCATGGGTATAGCAATATATATCTGGAAGCAGGGAAATAGTAACACAATACTAGATTAGATAACACTTACCTCACATTTGTAACAGGTCCTTTTTCACTTTCTAAAAGTAGGTAGAAATTCTGAGCTAAAGGTCATCAGATGGAATAAGAGGCACAAGGCTGCCTTTAATTCTGAGTTTGATCTGGCTAATGGTTTAACTGCAACTAAAAGATGACTTAAAAATTTTTACTGATCCAGACATAATTTGTATCTTCTCCAAAGAGTCAACTCTATGGGATTTTCCCCTTTCAGCGTCTGAGGATTTTAAGTGGAGAATGTAGATGTTCTGTACCTTGTAAGCAGAAGTCAGTTTGTTTCTACAATATCTAAGGACTCAGAAGGCTGGAGGTAACTTGCAAAACCATCCTGTCCTCTAGTTGTATTCCTAAGACTTAAATCACTTTACTAGTGATATGTCTGCATTCATTTCTTTTTACTAGATTATCTTCCACCAGCAGCATTCTCTTGATCTTCCACCACAGAAGGAAACACTAGAGAAAAGAAAGGAAGTTAAAAACTGCCGAGCTGTTCGGGTTTTATTCAGTTGTTCATTTTCTGCCCACAGTAATGGTCAGAATCTCCTTTTCCTGAAAATCACCTTTTCCTTTTCTTCACATCTGGAGCTACCCTTTCTTTTTCTGTGTCTGTGTCAAGAACGTACTACAAAAGCATAGGACAAATTTGTTCTTGGAGAGGAGATGGAATGTTTATAAGGGAGACTTTTAGATACAAATCAATGAGGACCAACTGCACTTCAGTAGAGATCAGGGTGGTTTTAATGGAAAAAAGAAACTACATGCAGCAAATATATAGTGTTAATAATACCATACATACTCGCTATACATACTAAAAAAGAAAGAGAATAAGGGATATTACAACCTGTATTGTCTGTAAATCATTGAAGAACAGATATGCAACAGGAACCCTGAGTTGTCATACTTCTGTGTGTATTAGTCAAACTCTTTGTCCTTTGGCAACTTGGAATTTAATTTCCTTTGTCTAACTTTTCTTTTTAATTTCATTAATTAGAAGGCAGCCAAATTTAGAAGAAGAAATATTACAGAGGTATATAGGAAAAAAGACAGGGAAAAAGTCTATCACGCAAAGATTAATTTGTCCAATTTCAAAATGTATATTGCAATATTTTATAGCTGACAGGTGATCATGGGCAGATAGTCATTACAATTTATCACAGCAGGAAGCTGTTAAAATGACAATATGGGCAGGTATAAAATTATATGAAGGAGAAGTTATAGAAGAGAATTTTGAAACTCTAGCAACTTGTCTTTTTAAAAAAGTTTCAATCACCAAAAGAACATAATCCAAAATCTAATTATAATTTTAAAAAACAAAGTTGGAAAAAAATAGCCTGTTGAGGGAGGAAAAAATTATGCAGGCAAATTTCCATCATTACCTTCTCCTATTCATCAAAATCTATGTTTTTCTATGTAGGAATTGTGTAAAAGTTTTTTGCCTCACCTTTTTTGTTTTTTATTTATTGATTGATATTCCAAGAAACAGAGAATAAGTGTCCAATCCCAGTTTATGCCTTTGAAAATCTGTCTCTCCACTTTTGCAATCCTATCATTTATAAACAGCAGCCACATGTTATTTTTAAGTGGAAAAGGAATGTTATTTGGCACTGATCAGCCTTGAGTGAAGTTTTATAACAGTCTTATAAATTTCTCAATAGCAGGGTTTATAATGGAATTGCTTAAAGTGCTCTGACTCTAGTCTGCTACCTGACACACTAGACACTGCTGAATGGACCCTTGTTATAAACTAACAAAAAGAGCTTAAAATTTTTCTTCCCTATTCCTGCTAGCACTGCTTGTTGCTTTTCAAATTTTATAATTAAAGTCCATGAGTCTGAAAATTATGGGCTTTTCTATGCTCCTTTTTGTCACTGGAATCCATTCAAAGACTAGGACCTCAAGATCATAACCTCTTAGAGGTAGGATTGTATTGTACTATAAGGTGCAATGTCCACCACAGAGGAACCATTAATTAAACACTCTCTATAGATGCTGTTGAAATACTAACAGATGGTTAAAGTGAGGTATCTATTTTACACTTTATGATATGCAAAGTGAGCAGGATTATTAAGATCTTTCTGAGAGAATCTTCCAGTTTTATTTTCCCCCCTGCATTTCAAAACTGAAAGGAACTGTCCTAAAAGGTGGATATTCACAGAAGCCTAGTGGAAAAGCTACTTCTGGCAGGAGAAGTTTCATAGTGGAATACTGAAAGGAGGGAAAAAGTAGAACAAATATTCTAATCTTTCTGCTAGTTTATTGGCAGAATTTTAAAATTATCTTAATAGTCTGCAACTTTGATGCTAAATGAACCATTTAGACAGGTGATACTGGGTCTCAACCAACCAATAGGGAATAAAAAATATTATTTTTAATAATTTGATTATACTTCATCATCCACACAAAGTCCATATAATCAGTACAGAGGCCCTTCCAATCCTCACTGAAATCAAAATGAGATAAACTGAGCCACGACTACTGATCATGCTATAATGGACTTCCTTATGTTCAAGCATGTATTTATCTCTGGCTAGGAGAAGGACTAGTCTCATAGTGAAGCACAGTTCTCTATTAAGAAAGCTCCAATCTGATCATATCTAGCTGAGCTTTCAAATTATCCTGCTAGAGGAGATCGTTGCATATCTTGTATGCAGAAATGCAAAACATAATCTTTTCCTTTTTAAAACAACTTGCCTCAAGAGCATAGAGTTTTCAGTTAAAAAGCATTAACTTTCATGCACCTTAAATCAAACTTTTTTTACACATACATCAGTGTTTCTTTGCATTTCTACTCAGGTCCCAGCTGGTGAGTACTGCTGAGATTCCCACTAACCAGAACCTCTGACATAAAAACCACATAAGAGACAAGACAAGGATTCATGTGGATCCCTATGGAAATATCCCACCAGGTGGGAACACTCAGCTAGGTAAGGGAAGTTGGGCTGCAGTTGAAAAGAGAAGTGAGTCCATCTGTGTTTCAAATGAATTCCAAAACACAGTCACAGCACACATAAATTCCTGTTACTTCAATATTTTCACTGAATCCTTCTAAAAGTAACATTTAGTTCCTGGAACCCAGAATGCCATAATGTTGTTTAATACTGACTGGGTGAAATTTATTTGAATATAGATCTGGAGAAACTTCTCTAATAGCTTATAGTAAGCACCCTATTGAGAAAATAAATCAAATCTCTACATAATTCTACACTTCGCGGGGAAAAATTCTGGTTTCTGCTAAAGCCAATGGCAAAACTTTTTTCTTTCAATGAAGAAAGTACCTAACAACTGAGATAAAATAACTTTGCCAACCCTTAAGCAAGGATTAAGTAAATTTAGAGTCCTTTATCATCTTTACATGAGTGGATTTAGTCTTTTTTCCTGAAAACCCCATGTTTCATGCACTAATAATGACAAATAATAGAAGTATAAATATTTTTAAAATTCTTAATTGCTGAGCAAAGTTAAAATGCACATTTTCTCTTTTTTTTCCCTTATTGTACAGAGCAAAAGAAGCTTCTAAAAATCATATAAACTCAGTTTTTAAACATTACTATAATAAGGTGTCTTTAAAAGTGAACATTTTGTCACTCATATTATTTATATATTCATAGTCTAATTATAAATATAAAATGAAACGTAAAATGTCATGTGAAACAAGCAAAGGAAATTGATTTCATGTATTTTTAATATTTCTCACCCACTGTTCTAGATCCAAAAAATATAAAAAATAAAATGTCTTCCCTTTGTTTGTCCAATTATAATGTATTACAAAAGCATAACTGCTCTTCAGAAACATCCAATTGTGTCTACACAAAATTAAATGTTACTTATAACAATATAGACTTGTAGCTATGTAGGTGGTCTTTGCTTATCCATATGTTGTTATGAACAACAGGTTTTTAATTGTCTACCTAAGTCTACAGTCATGCTATGCAAGTATTGAAAATCATAGATCTCTAGTCCAGAGGCAAAATATACCTGGATGCATATTCATGAACTTAAATAAAATTCCCCTTAAAATGCAATTCCATTGCTTTATTAATACTATCTGCTTATATTTAAAGTACCTCTGAGAACAACATCAAACACTATTATCTGGGAAAGATGATTAAGTCCTTTTTCATGTCCAGAATGTTCATGCATGACTGTCACATCCATATGTATGTCTGATACATTTCTTCCTGCAATTTTCATACATTATTGAACTGAACAAAATTCAATAAGACACAGACTACATAGTTCACTTGTCAACATCAACTATAGTTTGCACAGGCTTTTTCAGCTAATACATCTGAATGTAGTCCTTTGCATTTGAGCCAACCCGATGCGTATCAGCTTACCTGACTAGGCCAAAAGGTGTAAACATGAAAAACATTAAGTTCACAGGTGTTTGTAAATTTAGTATCTCACAAGACCTAATGGTCTAAATTAAATCCTACTGCATCCGTACATTCTCATCTGCTCGGTGCAGTATTGTCTTTCTGTCTCTCTGAGCCCCATAAGAAAGTGTTTTCTGGTCTTACTGTCTTAAGGAAGGAAACCAAGGGATGGTGGAGTGCAGAACTAGGTAGGTTAACAAATAAACTCAATAGGAAAGAATTCCCCCAAAAGTCTCATGTCTATTGTCTTAGAAGGCACAAAGTGGCCCCAAGTTGAATCAGCTTTTATAGAGCAGTACTTCTATCAGGAAGCCTGTGAAAATCTCAAAAGCCAGACTCAGGCAATCAGGACTGAAACATGGAAAGCACATCAAGGACTTCAGCCACTGAGACATTTTTTTTTCAAAAAATAGGAGTTTGTGTCACTGAATAACTTTGCTGTTTGTTTAAAGGCGACGTAGATAAAAAATACCCAGAAACAAATTTGGAGTACCAAAAGGAATTTTTCAGTGTAGTCACACTAGAGAATAACAGTATTTACATATGATCATTTCTGGAGTTCAAAGAGTGCTAAAGACAATCCATGGTCCCACACAATATTGTACACTGATCAGCCTCTCCTCTGAAGATACAGTACATCTTGCAAAACTGTACAGAAATCTGCAGAAATAAGAAGTGAAAATGCCTACTTACCCTTACGTCCTATGCCTTTATGCCTTTTGAAAAAATTAAAACACAAATGGTAAGCTGGTATGAGCAATTGATAATTGTTTTATTTTTAATGGTGTGGTGTAAAAATATAATAGATAGCTACTTATCTTTTAATATGAAAGGTAAAAAAACAGTCTGTAGGGCTGAGTGTGGGTTGTTTAGGGTTTTTTTGATAACTTTACTAGTTAGCCTTTTGTGCAGAACAGATATGCCTTCCCTGATTGCTTGGGGATTTACTGTTTCCAGCTTAGCAAGGAGAAATGTAATTGTGAGCCCCACTGCAGGTATTTAAATGCCTGATCGAAACACTCAACAATAGATGTAATTAAGCAGGCTCTAATTTTACTTATGTGATTCAACATAAAGAGAGGAGCTCCATTACTTAAGTGTTTACGTCATTCCTTGGAGAAATGACCTTAATTTATTGTAATTTCCAGTTGGAAGATTACCAAATTGGTTTTGAACTTAAGTAGCCCTGTGAGTGCACAGTCATTTACTGCCAGATTACATGAAGTACACTGATTGCTTCCAATTAAAAAAGACTTATTTTTCTTAATAAATAAGTTTACCTTTATTACTGAGTCAATAATACTGTTAAACTTTTCTGTTAGAATCATCCTATATATGGGCCATTATCTTTCACCAAATAGTTAATTGAAGTACCTTTACTAATGGAAATACAAGCTACACAGTATGTATATAAAGGCATTATTTTGTGTATCACAAGAACTCAACCAAAGTTTGGGTGACTGACCTGCATTTTACACAGGATGGCTGGGTTTACGAAACTATTCAGAGAAATTTTGCGAAATGTGTAATGCCAGTATGTTAGCAAAAATTAGGTATAAATCATGTGACCATAATGAACACAGTCCAGCTGACACTCCACACCATCAGCCACTGTTTCCCTGTTCAAATTTTCATTAAAATTTTCCAAATTTATTAGAACCTCCTGGTTACAGGCAGGTATTTTATAAGGACAAGCTATTATGTACAAGCAAAAAGCCAAAGAGTTGAAAATTACAGTGAACAAGGAACAATGGTTCAATAAAAGAGCTCTACTTCAGACTGAAGCCAGTGATAGTTTCATAAAACACAAAAATGAAAATGAGAAAAATAGTAATCAATAATCTCAACGAGGTATGCATGCATACTAAAAAGAACAGTAAGTGTGCTCAGGTCAAAGACATTTAAGATCATAAGCACTATTCTTAGGAATGCCTTATGATGCCAGAATTGAGAGTTTACAAGTCAATTAATGTCATATATAATGCCTCATAAGTAAACTGAATCAGAGTGCAAAATAAATTTCTGTTCTCTTTATATTACCTCCTCATTTCTCTGGAAATCTTAATGGGTGATCACCATTCTTTTGCTGGAAGAAAACTGGACTACATGTATTTGAGACCTGATGATAAACTTAATTTTTCATTAAGAGTTTCCTTGTGAAAGAACTATTGCTGTCAGCAAATATCTTCACTTTTCACTTTATTACACTGGACTTAGGGACTTCAGACTACACCTGTTAAATCCATCTTGCAGAGATTGCCCAGTAAAGACTTTCTAGGACCACTTGATAAAACACAATATCGGTCAGGTCCCCCATGAAGAGTTTGTTGTGGAAAGAGATCCCCAAAACAATTAAGAAACCTGTAATGGAGAAAGGGGGCATGTTGGGTGCACATGTGCATATGTCTGTCTGTTTATAGGGAAGAAGCCTTTCTCACAGGTAATTTTAATTGGATGTTTTTTCTTCTTTCCTTTCTTTCCTTTTCTTTATTCAAATATGAACTTGCTCATGTCTCATATATTTTCCGTAATGAACAGGGTTAGGAAATCAGAAATCCAGAAGCAATGCCTGGAAAGGAATCTTTAACATTCAGAGAGGATTCCTGCTCAAATTAGAGCATTTGTCATGCTTATTATGGTGATATCATAATCTGTGCACAAAGTAACTAAATCTCATTCAGGGATAGTGCAGTACACTCCTACTAAATGTGGTTCAAAGCCAGATTAAACTTCCCCTGTGGCCTGAATGCCTATTAGGTTTCTTGTCACTTCTCTTTGTTTTTATGTAAAATATCTACAAGAAATTCATATTTGTCACAAATAATCACATCCTTATCCATCACTGGAGGAAACTGAAACCAGTACAAACCTAGATTAAAGCTGTATGAGTTCTTTCCTTGTGTATACAAATGGAAAGATTAAATTTTCCTTTGGGATTGTTCCTTCTTCTACTGATAATGTGATGTATTTATTTTATACCATGTTACCAGAAGTGTCTGTGTGGAAAGAGTTCTTTTCCTTTCCGAAGAAAATTGATGTCTGAATAGTATTCTTTAAACTATTTAATAAATTTTACTAAAACTAAACACAATCAAATAATATTATTATCAGGTATTAATTTAGGATCTAAAAGGTGCTGAATGCTTGTATGAAAACTCCAGGATTTCCAATGTTCTCTCTCCATCTGCAAACTTTACCCTCCTTCCTCAGTATTGAAACCATGACTTTTTTCACCACTATCAAAATATGAAATATATATGAGGTGTTACCAATAATGGAGCTCAAAGAAAAATTCTGAGTGAGGAGTTGTGCCTGCCTGGCTGCTCTCAATTTGGATGCCTTAAAAACACCCTGAAAATATATGTGACAGTAAAGTCTGGAACAAAAGCAGACACAGATTAGGAAGAATCACAGATGGAAGCTTAAACTCTGTGGTGCTCATTATGAGTTCACAGAGCACAGAGCCTGGTCATCTAGGACTAAAAGCTTATTTGAAGGACTGAAAATAATTTTTATCTCCATAGATAGACACTGAACTGCTCAGGCTCTGGAGTTCTTTTTTCCCAAGAGCTTCATGATTTGGATTCTCCTCCAGGTACTTCCATGAGAGCACATATGTCATTGCATTTTCTGGAGAAAATGGTTGTCTGGCTACCAGAAGCATTTTCTAAGACTATGTTATAGCCATAGATTTCCTGGCCCAAAGTAACAGAAGAAAAGCAGAAACTGACTCCTTTGACTTCCCATAGATGATACTCACTTTAACATTTGGCAGCTGATAACCAAACGTTGTTTGGTCTTCATGTAGGGCTAGCTAAATCTGTTTGACTGCCTAGATGCCAGTCTGCTAAAGAGCGTCCTCTAAGAAAGTAAAATGACTAATAACAACTACTTAAACTTTATGGAGCAATTATTTCACAAAACCAGGTGTTTAGCACAGAACATTTTTAGGTGCACCCATCTGCCAAAATCTGCTCTCGAGGAAGGTAATATAACTATCTGTGTCTATGTGCTGATTCTCATCAGTGATATTTTAAACAAGATTTTATGTACACAGCAGAAAGCATGGAAGTGTTACTGTGAAACTGATAATAGTAAAACTTTCAGTAAAACTACAGTCATAATCATGAACCATTTGTATTTCTGTTGGCAGTTCAAATGCTCTTGTCTTCATCATTTCACACCACACAATAAACCACCTGGTATAATTATTTTCTGTGTTAATTTCTGGATTCACATAAGCAATTGAAAGATCACTTTTACCAATACATGGCCCACAGCCGAAACACAGTGTTGTGGCATTGCTGATGTTCATAGTATATGTGGTTTTCTAGGATCCTGCCTGAAACGGGGACAGAAGAGCGTATGTGAAATGTGCAAGAAGAGTTTACACATCAGGCACATCATATCCTCAGGCATCTTAGCACACAAGGCTCAGTATGTAGGCATCGTCACCCTTTATAGCTCAAATTTTAATGCAAGGCATCATGAGAGAATCCAGTCTTACCTGAAAGTAAATGAACAAAACCCATACATTTCACTCAGCACTGCCTGAATACTTCAAATAAAAGAGCATTTGAGACAACTAGGTAGCAAGCAAAGAGAAATGCAGTCTTTCTGAAGATTTTCTTCCCACAGAGGGGAAGAAAAAATGGAGAGAGAAACTCGTGTGTGCATTGTGCACAGAGCTGAAAAAGAAGAGTGAGAAGCCAGAAACTGTTTTGAAGATTTTTCTCAGACACTCTGGGGAAAGCTACAAAAGATCCTGCAGAGAAAAAGGCTTATATTTTACTGAAAAAATCCCCCACACTCCAAAAACCCAAACCAAAAAATAAACTCCAACCTCCCCAGTACCTGAAGTTTAACAGGACAGCAGAAACGCTGTAGGACTCCTGAAATACTGAAGGGCGGTTTTGCTTAGAAGACAAGTGAAATAGGAGCCTTGCTGAAAGCTTGGGGAAAAGGATATTCTAGAACTGAGCCTAGATGAGAAATAAATTGTCCAAAAGAAATGAATCCAGGGAAGAAATGCATTACAATGCAGATCAGAGCTGTGGCGTATTAACCAGGAAATTATATCAGCCAAATGTACAAATTTAACCACTGCCATAAGAAACATCATACTCAGAAGTAGCCTGTGACCACCTCCTCATGTTCTTTCCAAGCCAGCAGCCTGTGCAAACCCATACAGTCTCAGTACTGATCCTAAGACATCTTCTAACCTGTTACTATTAGCCACCTAAGTAGAGGCCATTTGTATTCATAACTTGAATTCTGCCAGAAAGGATAGTGACAATCTAGCCTAAAATATTCCTCGCCTATACTGAAAGAATTTGATGAATGTTTGCAAATGTTTCAAGAACTGTTTTATTGTAAGATTAAATGCCTCTTATTTGGATGCTTTTCTTTGGAGTCATATCTGCTCATACTTAACAAAATTATTCCTGTCAAGTCCAAGAACTCAATTTTCTGCTGGACTTGTTTGATCTCATCAGCACATCCTAAGCAAGCTATGTTTCTTGGTATTTTCATGCACTCCAAAAACTCATTTTCAAAATTACTTCCTTATAGATAACTATTCATTAGATTTCTGAATCACTTACAGTAATCGATGTCTTAGGAATAAAAATATTCACCTATTAGAGAGGCATTTATTATCACTCTACGCAGTAGTAAACAATTAGAAAATTCACCATAATGTAACATCATAAAGGGTCCAGAATATTCCCTCTAAGTGGTGCTACCTCAGGGATTTTAAAAATGTGATGTCTCTGAAACTCACAAAACCACTCCTTCTAATCAGTGGGTCTTGGCTTTGACCTGAAGTTAAGTGCAAATGGAAATATCCTTTAACAACAAAGAAAAGCACAAGAAAGAGAAGAAAAAAACCTGTTATGGATAAACATAATAAAAAAGAAAAACCAGTTATTTTATTTCAGAAGGTTCTCACTTGTTCCTGAAACATGTATGTGTATATAGAGTATGCAGATGGGTGGAAAAATAAAAATCCATCCTTCTTTGAAACAAAAAAGCTCAGGAATGACTGTTGTTGCTGTGCTTAGAGACCATTTCTCATTTCTTGCCTCTCATCTATAGAGAGAACTGGCTTCATTGGAACAGCCTTTACCTCACTCTTGCTCAAACAAGAGATCAGAGCTAAGGCCATAACCCTTGGACACTTGGCCATGCCCCGTTTAATGCTTGGAAATCTCTTAGAGATCCAGCTTAGAGCAGTGCTACTCCATCTTTTTTTGAGCATTGGGCTGGAGTTAGATCAATGCTTAAGAAACTCTGCCAAGAAGTCTTGGGAGCGGAAATTTTGACTCATAAAGAACTGATCTTGTTATTGAACCACTATTTTAATCAATATTCGTTTTACCATCACAGATAGCCCATCTTTACTACAGAGGAGACTGCAGGGTTGAATCATACTTAGAAGTTTGGGATTAGCAGTAATTATCTCAGAAATAACTCTGTTAACTGGAATCTCATGAGGAATGCAAAATTTGAACCTGTACTGTACCCATCTAAAAAATGTTGGAGTATTTGGATCAACATTTCAGTTTAGTGTCAATTCTATTTTAGCCACCAATTTTCATAAATATACATAACAAAGATGAACAAAATTGTAATTAAAATTATGTTTAAAAAAAACCCTATGTTGTTCTGATAATTCTAATGGCCAGGCTCTGTGGATGTTATTAAAAATGAAAAAAACCCAAACCCAATAACAAAAAATGTGGCCCTATAGTAGTATGGCAACCTTTCCAAAAGTTGTTGGATGTGCACAAAATGGTTAATCCTTTCTCAAAGGTGTCCTTCAGGACTGAATGTAGCAAACAGGAAAAGTGGATACATTGTGCCATCTGAATGCATTGCACACAATGCTGAAGTGATAAGAGCACCCCTGGATTGGAGCAAATTACAATATCACGCTAAAGCAAACCTGGGTCTAAAAAGAAAAGCGAAAGACACATGCCTTTTAGGAACGTCTAACCATTTAATTGACCTTACTGTATTTTTCCATTAGCCTAGAAACAAGCTCTCTTACTGGATGTGTCGTACTTGACACACAACCTTGGATGTAACTCTGAATTTCTTCCTCTGCATTTAAAGTTAGTATTTTCCACAAACTACACATCAAAAGCCTCCAAGGATGGACACTTATAGCAGAATAGACAAGTATTTGTTATAATACTTTGTTGTCTTGATTAATTTTGATCATGTAAGAAGTTAATTTCCATTTGGTGCAAGAGGTGTAAATACTCCAAATATCCTGGAAGATCTCCAACCTCTTACAGGTGAACTAGAGTAGAGCAGAAATATTACGAGGCCAAGATATAGCTTACTAAAAGGAAACACATCTAAAAACTAGGGAAGCGCATGGTACTAAAAGGAAAGAAAAGTGTGTGCAGTTTCCTGTATTTCAAATTCTATCATTTCATGATATATTGTATAGGAAACTTTAATATAATGTAGTACTATTAGCAGGATTTTCTAATTATCAGTAGACCTTAAATCTATCTCTGGACAGGGCAAACATTCATTTTCTATGAACAAGTTCACATCTAATTGGTTTGTTGCATGTGTTCACTTTATTTTTCTGTATAATTAATCCTTTACTTATTTCTTTTTATATCAGCACATTTTAGTGTTAAGTGACTATTTATAATAAGTCTGAATTATGTCTTGATTTGGTTCCTTCCATGTATATGTACACTCAATATTAAAAAATAGTATTATGGTAATTTCAATTTTTGTTACAGTTTCTGGCACAACCCCAAAATAACAATTTATAAAACACTAAATGAATTACATGTTTTGGATTTACGTAAATGATACTAAGGAAATAAATTATGTACACTAAGTGTCCATTTGCTCACATTAAAAATCCATTACATCATTTGTCACTACTAGAAATACCTCTTCCAGAGAAAAATCCTGCTGTTACTTGAAGCCAGTGCTAGATTTTAGTGTAAACAGAATTAGCTATTTCTGAGAGGCTGTTCTCTGTCTGCTGCACAAATGTGAAGCTGAAGGTCGTGTTTGAAACTTCTTAGCACAATTGTGTACGCACTTGGATTTAGTAGGTAAATCCTCTACAAAGCTAATAGAACAAGGCTTAGCATTTTGCATTGATAGTGTGAGTTTTTCCAATTCACCTTTTACAAAATATTTCCATTTTAATTCAGAAGTTTTTGATAGTTGATGGTATGTTACCAATGTTTCTGTATATATTGATTGTTTTTTCAAGACAGCTTAGCAAGCATATTAAAAGGGATGAACAGGAATTCTGTGGTGTGGTCAAGTAGAAAAGAGAGACAAAAGGCTCAAACATACTGAGCTAGGTCTCAGAATGTGTAGTTCCTATGCTTTGCACTATTTTTGCAGCAATACACAAAAATACTTACTGGGTGTTCTCCTGGCTCAACATATGTCAGTGAAAGTTTTGTCCTTAAATACACTAGAATCAGAATTCATTGCATTATTATTTCAGATCTCACGCAACACAAAGCAGACATTTAAAATACAAGAATCTGATTACTTCGTAAGCACTAGACAGTCGTGATCTGTATTTCTGCTCTGGATTCTGCAGTTTCAGTTTCAAATACATTGACTTCCAGTGTGTGAAGATTCTTCAGTTGCCTCTATTTACTCTATATGTGGCAAATGCCAAGGTTCTTCAAAATTCAACTAAAATCTGGTTTCAATAGCCTTCACAGTTCCTTAATTTTCTCAAATGCATAATGATTAATATTAGACATAAATTTATAGTGAGCTGCCATATAAGAACTATTATTTATATTTACCTGAATTCATTTTCTTGCTCACACCAAATACAAGATAACCACCAGTTATTCTTAATGCCACATTTACAAAACCTCCTTGCGTACTGCTAGTGAAGCCTGTGGTACAGCAGTGATCAATTCCTTTTGTCATTCTGAAACACTCTTTCAATACTGAAAGCAGATAATTTGAATTTATAAAAGGTAAAATTTCTGAGGTTTGAATAGGCTTAGATCTGTTCTTCCCAGATGTCTTCTTTACCGGGTTAGAAAGAGAGTTTTTGTGATTCTGAATCATGAATTACAGTCCTTTTTAAAGTAGAGCTACTATTTTTGGGGAGTACAATAACACTCTGACTGACATGCTAATAGATGGTTTTACATGTTGGCTCTGTTGTCCACTATTTAAGATAAGGCAACTCACACTGAGAATTTGTTTTTTTCTCGGTAGATTATAAATAAACCCAGAGTGAATGTGAATACTAAAAGAAAAGCGCTTATACCGTTTAGGTTTGGAATGTAGAAGTAAACACAAGGAATCTACATTTTAGCAAACCTTTGCTAGAACAATTTTTATCAGCGTTGAAGGTATTCTGAAAAGCAAGAATTCTGGTAGTGAATGTCTGACATGAATGTAATCAAAACTTATTTAAGTAATTTTCTAATACATTAAAAAAAAATCAACAAAAACCTGTATGCTTAATGTTATTGTCATTTAGATCTTGAATTTGTGTCCTCATATGACAGAGGATTGGGCAGATACATTCAAAAGCACAGGTAAAATGAAATTTCTTTGCCTTGCCTGAGTAATCCATGGTGCCTGCTATAACCCAAAGGACAGGTAATTATCCAATTCTTTCCAGGAGCAGAGAGGAGAAAGACCTTTGAAACTTATTAGGATGGTTCATTCCTCTGTATCCTGATGCACCAAGAAGTGAACGTATTAGGTGCAGATTTACTATGGCAAACGAAGGCAAAGACGGCTGCAGCCTCCTGGGGAGTTCTGTCTAGTATGGAGCATCTCTCCCCTTGTGTGCTGTGATTTTAATCCCTCCACTTTCCTACTCCTGCCTCCCTCTGCTCCAAATTCTCAGCTTTCATACTCAGTACATGACCTTTGAAAATTGAAATATTTACTATACATTCTGAGAGTTTGTGTTTTAATTCTGAATGTTAAGACATGCTGATGTAAACCTTATTGCATATATAAGCTTTGACAAAATGATAGGATTAAAAAGGCAAAATACCAGTAAGACTGACTGATACAGGAAACATATTATTCTTGGATTTTCTCTGGCCGTGCTGAACTTCAATTTTTGTCATGTTATATGACACTAATTTGTTTGGATATAAATGAATCATCTGCAACTGAATTATATTTCTCTCAGGTTATATACAAAAATAGGTAGTGTTTTTGTTGACAGAATTTTTAAAAATGTGATAATGTCAAAAAAAGTTAAATATAGAAAATACTTCCTGTGCTCTGTACTGGCCATGCTCAGCCATAGTACTCACAGATGTGTTGCTAAAAGAGATGAGGTGGTTCTGGGAAACACTGCAGTGATCAAACATGTTAGGCAATACTCTGTAAATATATTACTAAATCATAGACTATATACTAATATGAAAAGATTGCTACAATGTAGGTTCTTTTTTGGATATATCATTGTATTAATGTACTGCTAAATTATTATAATAAAAAATTTCCCTGTATGTGTCCCATTCCCATTTAAGTCGTGTCTCAAAGTGTAAAGGAAAACATTTTTAATTTTTAATTCCTAGTCTGAATATTTTATTGCATGTGTTAACTTAAACCACAAGATTTTGTCTAACCATTACTAATTAAGACCTGGAAGTGATTTCTGCAGAAGGTACCTTTCCTGCTGTAGTGTTATGGATATTTATTTTTGGTTCCTCTGCGTTATCGGTTTATATAAACAAGTTGCATTTTTTCTTCCAAGTGATCATTGCTAACTGTTGTTCCTGTATGACAAATATTTTCACAGTAATATAATTTAGTTTAATGTATTTTCAAAAAATAATTATATGAAAATAAGCAATTGAATGCAGAATGAAAAAAGCAAAGCATAATCTATTTTATCCTCTTCATTTAAAAATATTTCATTTGTTTAAAAAAACCCAGCAAAATGAGGTAGCCATAATCTTGAACAGTATTTTTGTTTCAAATTCAAGGTTTCTTACAAAAGAAAAAAGTAGAAAAATAGTCACTTACTTGACTTGTTACTAGATCCTCTAAGAACTTTTCAAACTCAGCCTAATAAACTTGAATCTTCTCTCCTTGTAACCAATAACTGAAAAGAAACAGAGATGCTTATATTGGTATTTATTACACTAGTATAATTAAAGTGAGTTATTTGCTACTTAGGTTTTGTTACTGTTGAGCTTGAATGATAGCCTAAACAGTATGCAATTTTTTTATAGGAAGAGCAATTTAGCAAAATTGTAAAGCTTTTCATTCCCAGAGAATTCAGAATAGAGACATTTTGGCATGATTTACTGTTTTAAACATTATTTTTAAGAAACAGAGCTAAAAATTTTTGAATTATTTAAATAGTTCTATTTGATGATTGAGAAGTTAATTTTAGTATAAAAAAATCACAATGAAAAATTATGACATCAAGGTAACATTTTCACTTAGAATAAGAACAATGTATATGGACATGGTAATTACCTTAAAATAGAAAAATGTAAATACTTATTTTAAAAATTAAAAACCCTGTATTTTGAAAAATAACATTTTTCATATGAGAAAAAATCCTGTGTGAATTTTTAAGTGACTGTAATCACTTTTAAAAATAGAACCCTTCAAAATGCTCTATTTTATCAATGGATAAGAAGATAAAAACCACTTGTCAGAAAGTTTAAATTTTAAATATTATATATCAAAACTAATTACAGATAATTGGCTTTGCTCCTTTTAAGCTCAGGGTTTTTTTTAACAACCTTCATGGCATTTAGAGGCTTTTTACAGTTACCTAGTACTTGACAAGTAGTTTTACTAATCTGCCAGTAGGGAAAAAAGAATAGCCTCTGTCATAAAATGAAAAGACTAGATAGGCCTATTCTAACACTTGCAAAATTCAGCATGTGTGGTGTCAGCATCTCTTAACAGGAGGATTATGTCTTGGTAATGCATACATTTTGATTCAGATGTAAACAAATATCATTTTTTTTTGCCTAACGGAGGGAGATGAATATCTTAGGAATCAAAGGGCTGCTGGTAGCACTGACCACAGAAGTCAGCAGACTGTGCAGCTGATGCATACAAGTGCTACGTACGGTTTCCACATTCTCCTCTGCTGACACTGCGAACTACTACTATGAACTTCTAATGGGCAGCAGTATTTTATACTTGATCGCTTAAATCAATCAAGATAATTTATTATGTGCTGAGCTTCAAGTGTTTGGTTATTACAAAATCCAGAAACCCACTAACTTTTCACTTCTGGAATAGACACCCTTCATACCTCGCCTATTAGAAGGTGTATGTTATGATGTCATCTTGATAAAAGTCTATACATACACTATTATTTCCAGGCTATGCAACAATCTTATCTTTTTAGGAACCTGTCAGTAACATCAGACTGAAAATACAGACAAATGGTGCTTTTTACCCAGCAGGAAACTTGCTAAGTCATCGCAAGAAACAAAAGGCCGTGTACTAAATTACTGACAATGCTTCTGTAGCACCTTTTTTACATGAGAAGGTTTCTGATTTCAGGAACAGGCTCATTGCAAGTATTTATTTAAAAAACACAGCAGAAATATTCTGCACCCTTTTTTCGCTACGTCATGTCTGGATGAGCTAATGCTACAGTCATCTTTAGAGGACCTACCCATTTGCCGGTGAGTTTGCTCTTTTAAACAGTGAGAAAGACAGACATTTCTTTCTATCACTCCAAGAAAAATTAAGGCAAGGTGATGGCTAAGACTTTAAAATAAATATGACAAACATGTATATACAGTGATGACTGCTTTCCTGAAATAAGCCTATATTTTTTAGAAATATGACAAGCTAAAATTCTATTTGACACATATGATAATAACATAAGATATAAAGATAAATTATCTTTCCTGCAGTATGCAATATATCTCAAAGTGCAGTAAATTTCAATAAATTGCAACTTATCTGTACACATTCTTTTTGCCCAGTATGTGACAAAATGTATTTTTCCAACTTGATTCCATTTTCTCTAGATTGCTACCAATAAATTGATTAAATAAACATCGATGCTGTAAATAAAATAGTGCCACTGTATTCACTGTCCATTTGTGATGGAAACCAATTTTACTTCCATTTTCCCAGCCCTAGATCGGTTCACAATACAGTATTTAGGCTGTCAGTACAAAATCAGTGAACTAGGTTTTAGACATTTTTCAGTGTAATCTCAGATCTAAGACATTTTTTGTTATTCTTTACACAGGTTTTGGATGTCATAATTAATTGTATTAGTTAAATGTGAAGAACGTTATTTAAACATGGCCTCTTTTTCTGAAGCTGTAAGCAAAACTCAGCTTGTTTCAACATTAAAATAAATAATAACAGCATGTTGTACTTACCATGCAAGGCCATCTTTAATGTTTATACAACATCTATTACAATGGTGCTCTAATCCTGACTGGAGTCTCTAAATGCTACACAATAAGGAAAAAAAAAAGGAATAATGACAATATTAATTTTCTTTTTAGTAATCCATGGACGCACTAATTCAACCCGAACAGCTGGCATTCTTACTTCACTTATCAGCAAAAACTGAATAAGCAGGCTCTTATAATGAGATCTCATGATATTAAAACATCATTAAAGTTATGACAGTTACTGTTATGGGTATGCTGTAGAATAAAACATTTCAAAAACAAATTATGAGCTAAACAATGCTTCATAAGATGATATAATAAAGTATTTTCTGTGATACTTCAATCAAGTAATAGTTATTTTATTCTGAGGCTGGGAATCATTCTGCCATAAAGGGCACCTTGTGCGATTTTGAAGACACCAAAGCTTTTGTCATCTCTTTTTCCCCTTCCACACACTAAGGTTATGGACGACCTGCTTTCAAAAGACCAAGGCAAGTTTTCCTTGCTTTTACTGCTGGGATATGACTTCACCACACTGCTCCAGTAACTAGGGAACATGGCCTTGGTATATCATCACACAGTATGATTAAAAGGGCTGTCCAGTTTGTTATTTCATCCTAGAACACAAACATTACTTTGTGCACTACAGTAACAGATCATTTTCCCCAGTCTTTTCTTTATTTCTACTCCTGCTGTTACTTCTCTTCTATAATATATAAAACATAAGTGCTACTTTTCCTGAGTTCGTAAACATACTGATCAAATCACAGGAAGTTTTAGTATCAAATATACTTCTCTGTAGATTTCTATCTGCTACCTCACTGGTATTTTTTTTCAGAAATGCCTTTGTAAACTTGTTTTTCCTCACATTTTTAGTATCCAGAATTCCTCTCTGTGTTAAAAACCCTGGGAGATAGCTGCCTTCAGACAGCAAACAGATGGTTTCATGTCAGCCTGCATTTTTTTTTCTCTTCTTCCTAACTGGTCATCAAAGGGCAAACAATGTCCAAATGGAGCAGTACTGTTAATGCAACCTAAATATTTCCAGCGGAGTAAGGAAGATAGTGTTGGATACTGTCGCGGTCCGGGCGCCAGCGTCCGTACCGCCTCCCAAAAGGGGAGAGGATCGAGGGCAAGGCCAGCAGTCAAGCTTTCCACTGTCCCCAAAAGAGATCACATGACTGCCTCTTCAGTTTTCCCTTGACTACTAGTAAGCTCCAGAATGATGACATTTACATATAAACATAGAGAAAGAGAAAATTGAAACTACTGTCAGGGGAAAAAGAAGTGTCTTGACGAACAATACTTTCTTCCAATGACCTTGCCCTGGTTCAGCTAGGATAGGGTTAATTATCACCAGAAGTTGGGAGAAAGCCATAGCCAGGATAGACAACCAAACCAGCCAATAGGCTATTCAATATAATATCTATGTCATGCGTGTTACATAAGGGCTGGATATCCCCGGGACCATGCACATACTGGGCTGGCTTAGTGCCTTTGTTGAAGCTCACATGGTCTGTGCTGTTTATATAACTTGGTTTGTATATTCTTGCATTATTGTTTTTGTTAATACTGTTCTTATTGCTGCTTCTTTTGTGGTGTTGTCTTAAATTCTCCTTATCTCAACCTGTAGGGTTTTTGTATTTTCCTTCCACTTCTCCTTCCTGTCTGGGAGGTGGGGGGCCGCAGCTGATCGGCCACGTGGTGCTTAGGTCCCATCTGGGTCTAAATCATGTCACACCTCAACCACACTTAACAGAATAATGCCCTCAGCATCTACATTGAAGAATTCTCATCCTTCATCTAATAATGAATTAGAATGAAGGTCATGATTTAACCATATGCCAGAGTAACTGGGAAGCAGGAAATTTTAAGGAGAGGCACTCAAGGACAAAAGGCAGGCTGCTGTTTTCTAGAATTGTCATAGTATAATTTCCAGAGATCTCCTTTTAAGCACAGAGAAAGAGAATGCATTCATGGCACATAACAAAAGTAGTCTTAAAAGTGTAAGATTACATTACTTTTTCCATCGCTCTCCCTCTGGGTTAATCTAGCATTTTAGCAGGTTGCTGGGTATACCAACTACTTCCTGATGATAGAATAATGATGGCTAGTGTCCTGGTTTGAATTAGAACTGAAATAATTCTGTTCAGTGATTTTACTTTTCAGCTAAGTCTTTGCTAAGTAACTGCACTTTCTGAAGTTAATGACATATTTTTGCTAACAGTGTCTACTTCTAGCCATGATAACGCTTGATGTAACTACCAAGGATTGGTGTGCAGAAAGGGTCTTGCTTATACTTGCAGCTTTGCAGACCAAGGTCACTGCTGAATCTTGTGTACCACATTGTGCATGCAGAAAGAGAAAGGTTGCACTTGCGGGAAGGAGCAGACAGGACAGGGGATCCTAAAATGACCATTGAGGTAGTCCGTCCTATATTTGTCATATTTAGTATAAAGCCGAGGGATCACGAGGGTCAAGTTCTCTTCTCCGATGGCTGGCATCCAAGGAGGACTCCGTCAATTCTGCTTTTGATCCCGACCTGTGTGTTCCTGAATCCAGTTCCAGAATCCAGTCCCTGAATCCAGTTCCCATCTGCTGCTAGGTCCAGTCTGGGACTTCACCAACGCCTGCTCTGCAGCATCAGTGGTGATTGTGATGTAATTTCCATGTGGGCGGTTTGGTTCAATATTGATTTTGTATACATTTGTATATATTCCATTTTATTATTATTTTAATTTTCATTAAAACTGTTTCACTTTTCCAGTCCATAAGTCTCTCTCCCTTATTCCATTTCTTTTCCCCTTTGGAAGGGAGAGGCATTAATAGAAAGCAATCTCTCATTCATCTAGTGGCTGGCCTAGCTCGAAGCCTTGACAACTGGGTACATAACAAGAACAATGGCTGAAGACAAAATATTAAAGGTCCATCTACCAGATAAGAAAGTTAGCATCTTACTAGGCCTTATACAAGAAAAACTATGAACAGTTTTCTCTCCTAGGAACCCCAAATCCTCCTTCCCATTGAAAGTTTCTCTATGTAATTTTGTAATTATCTTGTGTTTCTACAGGACTGACTACTCCATTATATTTCATTTTACATTCACACTGCAGAACTATATCATGGTTACAATAAATACATTTCTGAGCATACCAAAGAATTCTTGCTGAACCATGACTATAGGGAACACAGTAGGGATTTTCTTTACCTTAAACCATATAATATCTTCAGTAATAGTTAAACGCCAACTTTCTCAAAAGAACTTTGGATCTACAGGATCCATGAAGGCTCCAGATACCTGACACCTCTTTTTAAGATGAATTTGTACTTTACAATCCAGAGCTGGTCAAGGTAGTAGAATGTCACTTTATTGTTTTGTCAGAAAATGGGCACTAATTCTAACTGAAAACATTGTGGGCAAAACAGCTGTAAGAAAATCTCCTTCCACTTGGCTGGAAGCTCTGGTTGTATAAAAACAGAGAATGTTCCCTTCCTTTCTTTAATATCTTAAGTAATCATAAAATTATCTTTTAATTTTTCAGGGTCAACTTTTCTGTAAACCTTCAGAAGATTTGGAGCATACACACTAAAACCACTGCTTATGATACTGACCAGCACTGACTCCCAGCCTGTGCATATGCCTCTACCTTGTGTATCCTATGGACCCTGTTTCTGTTCTGTACTTACAGACTACTGCCCTCTCCCTCCCCTACTGCATGTCCCAGTACACTATGCCAGAATGAATAAACAACAATATGGAAACTATGATGGGGCCCACTACTTTCTCACAAGCATTAGGAATTAAAACCTGGATGAGCTGGCATTAGTAAAATATTTATCACTAGTGGGTGGCAGAAGAGAACCTAATTCATTTGTTATTTTAACAAGAGAGGATGCATAAATCTCAGATAAAATGTGTATAAGAAACAATCTGGGTAAACACCAGTGAGAGCATCATTATGAACTATAAATATTCATATAAAAATACTTTATGTGTTGTGAAGTTTAGCTCATACACATAAACTTAAATTCTGCTAAATTTTCCTAAATTATGCAGCTAGTCTCACAAAACAAACCCAGGCTATATATAAAAATGAAGAGATAATACACATAAGCAATGCTTTGCAGGATTGGAACTGCTGACTTGGATAGCCATTTTAATCTGCAGCACCAACAGGTTAATAATGATTCTTTTTAGTTGGCTTCTCTGGCCCTTATCAGAAATCCAATGGCTAGAATCTATTCTATGGCCAGAATAGAACCAACTGATGGAGAAGTCACAGGTAAGTCCCATTAGGTTCCTCCGTTTTTTTGAAGGACCGATTTTATTATAGAAATTCTGTTCAGATCGCTGAATGGCATCTATTCCCTGGTCTCACCCAAGGCAGAATCTGATTACTAATGCTCTGTGAGCCTTGCTTCGTGATCATTAATTTGACACAGCACTCCTCAGAGTTCTATTCCAATTCAAAACTTTTACTAGGGAAGTTTGTGCTCAGTGAAGTGAGGATCATAGTTAATTTTAGATTATTTATGTCATATCCAGTGAGAAACATATTGAGAGCATTAGTTTGGTTCAGTTATGGGGTTTTTTTTTCTAGAAGCAGATTCTGTTTCATTTTTAAGAAGTTTAATAAAAATTAGACTGACACATTTGTACAAACAGCATTGAATGTCACAACATCCCTGATTAAACATTTAGGGTGGCATGTCAAATTCTTAGCAAAGTCTAGAATCATTCCAATTTTCCAGAAGGGATTGGCATATACATAATGTCACCATTTATCACAAAGCTGATGAGCTGCATTTTTAATGAAAAATAAATATTTTACTGTGGTCATTATACCCTGTCTATATTTACATAATATTTAAATAAAAACTAAATTTTAAGGTGAATCATAAACCGACCTATTGACAAAAGTGTAAGTCCTAGAGTCCTACTTAGCATTAAATTTAATGTGCTAATCCTATAAAACCTCAGAAACATAAAGACAGCTTACCATTTATAGATCCAGGAACTAATGACCAAAATATCTTTCATACATTTTTCTTTATGACTGTATCAGGCAAAATAACGACATCCAGAGCAGAAATAGTGTAATTTCTTCCATTAAACCCTTGATGTCTTCATTTGCTTCAACATTTTCCTAGTAGAATGTGGATATTTCTGCTAATGTAGAACAGTCTTAGGCATATTTATCATGAATAAACATCATGGATGAATTTCAAATAGCTTATGTTTCATGTAGTTTTGGGAATACACTTACATGAAAGAATAAGAACAGGGTTCTATAAACCTAAGGAAGAAGTTGAAATAATATTTGAAACACACTTAAAACAATGTTATCTATCTGTCCTGTGGAGCTTATTGGCTTCCAAAGCTGATCCTTCAGCTATTAATGTAGGAACTGATCTCCTCAGAAAAGCCTCCCATTAATTTTCCTTGTACTCCATTCTGTCACACTTTTTCCCTTTCTGTTATAGTGCATGCTTTTTTTATCACCTAAAAATGTGCGGTGCCAAGCCGAGACTCCAGTAAGGAGCATTTGTTCCCCTGCTAACATCTCAAAGGATGGACTTTTTATTATAATGAAAGATATCTAATAAAATATAATAATAAACTATAATAGAGAAAAAGTTTCCTTCTAAAGAGATTTCTAGTGTTTGCTGAAGCAATTTTTTAATGGAGCTTGAAATGTGGCTGTTTTGTGGAATACTGACAGGACTGTGGTAAGCAGAGCTTGTCCCATACAAAAAAGTCAAATTTTCTTCCACCTAAAATCAAATTGATGCCAGTCTTCATAGAACTTAATTTTCCTTGTGGCTGATGTTTGTTTCTGTATCTGAAAAGCTGTAGGTTATGAGTTTCAAGACAGGACTTGAGCAGACATGTATATAGTTGACCATCCAAGAATAAAGAAACAAAGACAAACAACAATGAAAAAAAAAAAAAAAAGCACATAAGCTTTTTTGCTAAATTAAATGGTCAAACAGCTGAAATGGTAATACTGGTCATCTATAGAGCTGGAAGATACATCCTTTCCTCACTCAGGTTCCATAAGGTATTCTAAATACAATTCAGACAACTGCTTTCTAAGATACTGTTACTGCAGTTTAGTTTCCTACTGACAGCAAATGCTAAATCCCTAACTGATGCATTCTGTGTTGATTATGTAATGCCACAGTGTTTTTAAGTTTGATCTGCAGCATACCAAAGCAGTTATAACTACAAGTAGCCATATCCTGTAATATAGAAGCTCTTGCAGTGTTACCTGATATCTCTGAGGATGCAGCACTAACAGTGTGGCTGTCTCTTCTTCTTTCCTACCAGTCTTCCAGATGTATTCCTTATGGAAAGTAAGCAGGGTAGCACTGCTTGTTTTGTTTCTCTCATTACAGCAATTTGACATCTAAGGCGGGAAATAACATACAAATATAAAACTACAAAACCACTCCAGTGTAAATCCACTTAGTTCATAGTGATTAACCCAGGGATCTACTACATATACCAGTCACAGGATATTAATACGTACATTCCTTTGAGATGTTGGGCTGTCTCTTAGGAAATGGATCCCAGGAGGTTCATGTTGCTTTTTTGTTTCTAAGATTGAGATTGGTAAGATTTCTGATCTGGTCGCAGTCTCCCCACTTACAGAATTATTGCTGTGCTTCCTGTAAGTCAGACCTTCATGAACCATGAAAGAAGATAGAGATCAGCTAGGACTGAGTGATCCCATTGAGAGTGGTGGAATAAAATTCCTAAAGAATGAAGGTTAAATGTGAAGCAATCCAATACAAATGTTTCAACTGGAAATTTTGGTGTTTGTTCACCAGTAGACTTGTGTAATTGAATTTTCAAGGTTAAAACTACCAGTAATATTTACAATTCCCCAGGAAAGGAAAAGCTCAAATTTGACACACTTCAAAATCACTTTGCAAATTTGATGTTTAATAGATTAATTTCCTTTCAAGCAGACTGAAAACAGACCTTTTACTTCCTAAAGGATGTTTTATCACCACTCTGCAAGAAAACCCCATTGTCAAAACTAAAAAGACTCTTGTCAGCTATCTCATTCTGATTGTAATTCCCCTCCCCACAATTTTGTATTATAGTATGTATAGAGGAATGAGGCTCTCTAGTGCAATATACTAGACAAAGAAATGATGGCTAATGCAGTTGTAGCACCATATAAATATTTCCAGTAATTTATCCATCAAAAGTAAGAAACGTTTAATTATACAGCTGTACAGTTGCTGCAGGACTATTTTATCCATCAGAAATGACACATACAATGATGGCCTACTGAAGTTAAATACTATAAAAAAGAAAATAATTCATAGCAGAAAGTTCATGAATTTTCATGTTCTCTTGTAAAAGGACTGCAGTAGAAAAAAAACCAAAATCTATGCCATGAAATAATTCATTTTTCAGCGCTATTAATTCCATTTACTCTGGCATGAATACTGATGCTTTGCAGAGCACACCATGTCTAAGACTAGCCATTTCAAGAGTAAAGACGGGAGTAATTTCATTTATTATGTTTCTCCTGCTTCCTTTAATATCTCTTTTGGTAGAAAGGATCATTTAGACTTTGTTTCAGATCAGGGCTTTTTACTCTCAGTCTTCATTACTGATGAAAATCTAGAGACCAACAGCATATTCATTTAATATACTATAGAATAATTCATGCCTGAAAGAGTAAAGTAAAAAGAAAAAAGAAAAAGCAAGCCTCCCTACTAAAAAGGGACATTAGTAATTTCTCTCTGTCATTTTTTTGGCAGCTGGTGTACTATGTTTTGTAAATCATTACATCTAAAACAGCTGAAGCTGTAAAACTAATGTAGTGGGTCAGGGAAAACAACCAAAACAAGGTCAGAGAATCTGAACTCATGTTACCAGTTCAGTCAGCCTTGTGTCACAGCACTTACTCTTCATTTTAGCATGCTTACTTATTAATATCACTGCTAATAACAAATACTATTCTCTACATGCTTTCAGAGGCATTTGCTGCAGAAACATAAGAATTGGATATTTTGGAAACAAAAGGTATAAGGCATTTTCTGAAAGCAAGTATTTTTAGAAAGACTGTAATAAGAGGATACAATAGAATGACTATTCACATCACAGGAAGCAAGAAGAGTAGCAATTAAAAACAAAGCAGTAATGTAGGGCAAAAGAAGATAAAGGACAGGAGGCAGTTATTAGCTTAGACATGCGAGGAGAGATCCTTTATTAAAAAGTGTGGCAAAGGGCTTGAATTTGATTCTGCAAGAGATATGAAGGCAAAAAAACCAGAGTTGAACAGAAAGAGATAAGTGTGGGAGAAGACGACATATGAAGTATTCAGATTTTAGATACAAAGCAAGAAGGGACATATTGTCCACAAGGGTATGAACAGAAAGGAGGAAAACATGGATTTTGATGATTAAATGGAAAGAAGGCTTACTGAGCTGCAAAAGAGAATAGAGAGGAGTTAAAAATGACACTGAGTGGATTAGCCAGAACAAAGAAAACAAAGAAGCTCATGCATAAAAAATACCAGTCATTGATCTAGTCCTACTGCACACCTTTTGTCATCTTTCCACCACAATATCAGAACTGCAGCTGTGTTACTTTCAGATGCAAAATGTTACCATTGATTTCTTGAATTTGCACTGGCTTATGTAAAAAAAAGGTGTTACTCATACTGTCTTTAAAGCAGTTTAGAGAACAGAAACTTAACATTTTCTGTAATAGCAACTAAGAACTGATGTATGCAATAAAATTTTTATGGAATGATCTCCATCTCACTGGCACAAAAATAGTACTTAATAAAGGTATATTCATTTCTGCAAACTTAGAGATTATTTATCTACAAACCTTAGTACCAAATACAAATGTTTCTTGAGCAGTCTTATCATGTATCTCTTTCTGTGATTCATTGATTTTTTTTGGAATGCATTGCCTGGTCTTAAACCTAATACAGAAGGAAAAGAAAATGTCATCCTAAAGGTCAAATATCCAAACTAAAAAGAAAATTTTTAGATATAGGAATTGAAACCAGACATACTAAAAAAACCATTATTTGTTTTTAGCTGATGTCATTTGTCTAGTGGCCAGCCCAGCTCTAAACCTCGACAGATTTATTGGCTACTACATACTGTAAAGAAAACTTGGTCAAATTTAGAGTGAGCTTTGGCAGATATTAAAAAACTATTGATTAAAATTACAAGAAAACAAAACACCCAACTTCTTTTGGAAGTTTAGGAGTGCTTCTGGCTAAACAATTATTTTTTCTGAGTACTTTCCACTGTACGCTTTTCCAAATTTTTTAAAAAATATAAAATTCACAAACTACTTTTTGTTACTAACCACTAAGGTATAAAAATAGAAAACTCCTAACATCCAACTAGTGGCATTCAATTGGATCAATATGTCAGAAAAATGCTTTTCCTTTAAGAAAGATGAAAGAATTAACACTGCATTTTCCAAACAGCTTTCATTTGTATTTCCATGAAGCATCCAATACTCCTATGAGATGCATGACTACTCATGGCGCCATTAAGTTCAGTACTAGATTCAGTAGAAAGCTGTTCCTGAAACTTCAAATAAGACCAAAGTGATATAGATGCCTGTAGAGTATATAATCTACACGGTAATCTATTTCAATGCAAGTTTCCCCTTTTGAAGTAAAATGTTAAGACTACTTCTTTGCGAGGTGCCTGAAATAAGATTCTGTCATTCACAGATGTGGAAACTGAACTTGAACCCTCATAAAAAAGTCTATATACAGCAAGGAATGTGGAATGACCATAGCCCATCTAGCCCAATTTGCTTTCCTTACCATTTACTCACTTTCTGTCAGACATTCGAACATGCAAACAAAAAAAGAGAATGAGTATGCTTGCTCAGGAGACTGGAATCTCCTGTACATCAATATAATACAGGGCATGTCTGTTTTCATCGGTTTTAAAATGATGAGGAGATAATTCTCATTTTACATGAACATAAAGTAGTAAAAGTGAAGCTCCACAGATGCGAATTTCATTTCTGTACCCTTATTTCCGCTGCTTGATGTTCACTACAATTTCATATTTTCTGGTTTGTGGCTGTGCAGGGAAACTCCTGAGGACCCTTAATTGTACTTTATAGCTTTACTTTAAATAAGCATAGCAAGGTATTTCTAGAAAGGTCCAAGTTTCTGAATTTTTCAATTCAAAGCAGGCAGCTAAGATATACCAGGGAATGTTCTTATAGGAAGCATGAATTAGCAATGCCCTCAAAAGTCTGCCCAAGTTATCTGCTTTTAAATATACAATCTTCATGTGTTTAGGAAATATAGCTCTACTGTAACTGATCAATTTCATTTGTACTAAGAATGCTTCAGATTGAGGCTACCAGTTATTTTCCTGGCAGCATCTGAGGAACACGTAAGCTCCGAGTCTTCTGTTAACACTAATAATAATAATAGGAGCCCATCTCATAAGTCTCAGTTCTTCCTTCTTCCTTCCTTCCCCAACCTCAGCTTCCCTAGAATAATCTTGTGATTATAGCAACAATACAAAAACAATCTCACAGATAAAGCAGCTGAATGAAAACCCATAGAACTAAATAATTTTATTTCCTTAGCTGCTGAATTCCTTTTTGCTAATGAACAAGCCATCTAAAACAGACTTTTCATGGATGGCCATTAAATATGGACACATAATTAGTGATCATTTGATTTCTGACCCATGATTCTGATATGGAGACATACTGAATAGTGACATCTGCAACAAAACTCAGCAGGAGCTTTGCTTTAAACTACTGTACCGTTGAGCTATTTGTAATACCAAACAGTCTGGAAAGCAGGTCATGGGTAGCTCAGTTTGTCAACCAAACTGAATGGTATTTTGACCTTAATCTCCATATATGACAGTATGTCACCTTCTCTTCCTGCAAGGCAATCTAAAGATAAGTATTTTTGAAACAAATAAAGCAGGGACATTTGCCATAGAAAAGCAAAGACAGACACTGGAAATTCTGGAGATGGAAGAGGTTAATACAACACAAACAGAAGTAGAGAAAAGCAAAAAGAAAGTCACAGCTTCATCTGTTGAATCCAATCCCCCTTTAGGCCTTTGATTCTTTTCATGAAAAGTAAATAATAATAATAATTTAAAACTACCTAGGCATTTTAATATTGTGTAGGTGGATTGAATGATTAACAATCTCAATGTTATTTCCTTTCTGAAGGTCACAACTAATGTATGACACATGAATGAACAAATGAAAAAGAAGAAAAGAATATCCCAATTATATCTATCTTCTCTTCTAGGATAGGATTTTCTAGTATATAGAAAGAGAACTGACTTTTGTTCTTTTACTCGCTTTACAGAGCATAATAGCTGGAGTATCTTTGATCTTTATGGAACTGCTGCTTATTCACCCATAATTTAACATATTTTAAATAACTGATGCAAATATGTGAATTTTGTTAACTTTGTTACTTTGTTAACTAATATTGCTTATAGTTATAGTTGTTAGAAATCAAATATGGTGTATTCAATATGTCACTTAAAATGACATTTTCATTTCTGTAGTAAGGAAACTGAGTTTTCCTCTGCAGTAATTCTGCTCATCTTATAAACCTAGGCTCAGAGAAAATTTCGTGCCTGTCACTATAAACAGTTTTCCTTCTCTTCAAAATAAAGACTGGTTCTTTTTTGTTTGTTTGTGTTTTGTTTTGTTTCTTCTATTGCTTTTGCTTTTTCTTGCTGCTGTACTCCTAATTGCCATCATGATACCCAAGAATATTTTCTTCAGGGAGCTGGGAAATACAGACTGTCATTAAATGTTATTTCATGATTCAACCTACTGAGTTAACTGTAAAGTTACCTGCTACTCCAGCTGGAAGCTTTTGTAACTACAAGAATCTGAGCAGGATCATTCTTCTTGCTCACTGCTTTGAGCTTCAAGAACTTAAAAAAATCTTCAGACTCACCATGAAGTTTGGTTAAAATCAACAATGGCTGCCCATTCTTATCAAAAAATCTAAGATATTAATTCTTTTCCAAGGCTTTTGACAAAGAAGAATAATCTTAACTTAAATCAGCAAGGAAATCTCAGATTACTTAAAGAAGATACAATATTGGATTTCACAAGACTGAGGTGCTGGAGTGGGTAAAGAGAAGGGCAACGAAGCTGGTGAAAGGCCTGGAAAGCATGCCCTATGAAGAGCAGCTGAGGGAACTGGGCTGGTTTAGTCTAGTGAAGAGGAGACTGAGAAGAGACCTTATTGCCCTCTACAACTACCTGAAAGGTACCCGTAGCGAGGCTGGTGTTGGTCTCTTCTCTCAAATTAGTAATGATAGGACAAGGGGAAATGGCCTCAAGTTGCATCAGGGGAGGTTTAGATTGGATATTAGGAAGAAATTCTTCA
>JAVSBS010016340.1:0-13974 GCA_033124195.1 Coracias cyanogaster | reverse complement strand
TCATTGCCCTCAGACTTCTTGTTGTAATTTCATCACTGCCTACCTGAAAAATCATTAATGGGTAGTAGTCTGAGGGCCAAACTAGGGCAGGGAGTTTTCTGTGTACATCCCTAACCCTGGCCCCAGGGAGGCAGCAGACTTTCCCATGTAGTGGGTCTGCTCTGCATACCGGGCCTTCCGCACCCTTCAGAATTGAGTCCCCTATGACAAGGACCCATCTTTCTTTCTTAACAGAAGATGTTTTGATGCAAGGCATAGTTCACCTTAGCCTCGGTGCCTCCTCCAAGCTAGGCAAGCTGTTGTCATTGTTATCTGGTTCCCCTTGCAGAGCATCATACGTATTGTGCAAGGGCAATTGGGAAGGTGGGGTAGATGCTGAGCAGTAAAAATGATTACTTCAATTCTACATTCCTCAGATCAGCTTGGGGCCTAGAAGCAAAGGCGTTTGCGTGCCATGGTCTTACACTTGCCTCCACATCAGTGCAGCCCCACATCACCAGCTCCAGGTGAGAAGCTGTACAGGCACGCTGTTCCTGTGCTCTCCCCAAACCAACCCACTCCCTGCTGTTGGGTTCAGTTCAAGCCAATGTCTTGTTAATAGAGCAAGACAGTTTCCAAACTGGAATTAGAATTAATTCAGCCATCATCATCCATTGCAATAAACTTATTTTAAGACACTGCAATCACAGCATTAACTATACGGGTGTTTGTGGTACAGAAGAGCATCCTAAAACACTATTATCAGATTAACTACTTGTAATGGACTTCAGGTGTTAAAGCCCTGCACCAACAAAAATGTCTAGAGTTCTTAAAGTTTGTTGAACATCTGTATCTTAACTGACAAATTAATCAATTTTGTCTACTCTTTCAGTATTTTTGAGTTCTGCGGCTGTCCTGGTCTGAGTTAGAACCAAACCAATTCTATTCGCTGAGTTTACTTTTCATCTGAGTCTCTGCTAACTAACCACACTTTCTGAAGCTAACAGCATGTTTTTGCAGACAGTGTCTGCTTCAAGCAGTCGTAACACTTGATGTTTAGAGTTACTACCAAGGATTGGTGTGCAGACCAAGGTCACTGCTAAAGGCCGCACCTGCAGGGAGGAGTGGCCAGGACAGGTGACCCTAAACTGACCAACGAGGCATTCCATCCCATATATGTCATACTCAGTATAAAGCTGAGGGATCATGAGGGTCTAAACCCTTCTGCCTTCTTGGCCCTTCCCTTCAGCCTTCCCTTCATGACCCTATCTTCTCGGACCTTCTCATGCTTTCTTCACCCTTCTCATCAGGGGCTGGCATCCAAGGAGGATCCTGTCTGATCCCGATTCATGTCTTCCTGAACCCAGCTCCTGCACCCAGCTCCCATCAGCTGCTGAGCCCGGTCTGGGACTTTGCCAGTGCCTGCTCCACAGCCTCAGTGGTGATGGTGACATAACTGCCATCAGGGGAAAGTTGGGTTTGATACTGGTTTTGTAAATATTTGTATTATTAGTAGTATTATTATCTTCATTAAAGCTGTTTCAGTTTTCTTTTCTAATCCAGAAGCCTCTCTCTCATTGCTTTCCTCTCCCATTTGGAATGGGAGGGGGCCAACAGCGATCCATAAGTCTCTCTCCCTTATCCTCTTTCTCTTCCTCTATTTGGGAGGAAAGAGGGGTTAACAGAGAGCATCTGTTGTAGGTCTGGTGGACTGACCCTAAACCTCAACAGCAGCCTAAGTACAGTCAAGCAAGAAAAAATAAAATCACAGTTCATAAAGGAAAGCCAAAAGTTCTTTATATAATACAAAATTGACTATATTTCACATTTCTTCACTACTCAAGTGATAAACTTGGTACATTAGAAGTCCTTATAGCTGCAGAATCTGAACTTTGCAATCATGGCATGAAAATAGATAGGTCCCTTGTGAAACACAAATAAATTGCCAGTACTGATTTGACTTCAATATTTAGTTAGTAAAGTTGATGTCTATATTTTTAAATGAACTGTAACATTTACATCAGTCAAGCTGCCGAAATCAGAAACAAAATCTGCCTTTTCTTACAGTTTGTACTTACATAGTTTAATGCTTGCAACTGGTCTTGTGGACAATTCTTTTATCTAAAAGAAAAAATACAGATACATGAATAGTTACAAATGTAAACAATCCATACCTAGAAATGAACATTTAGTACCAAATACCTAGTTTCAGTACTGTTCCACAACAAATTTATTATTTACGATTTGGAGAAAAAAAGACTACTTTTGTGGAACGCTATTCTGCTGCCTAATGTATATTCCGTTCATGCTTAATGAATGCTGAAGACTTCTTTCTATTTGTTGCCTTACGTGAACTCATGCTTTGTACACCCCATTATTACAGGCTGTAAGGTGACGCGAGAGTTGGCTTATGGGCAACTTTAGCACTTAGAGTTTCAATACTTTCTGCTTCAGTGATTCATGTTCAATTTGCAAGTCTAGCTCCACTCCAAGGAAACACTTCATAACACATTATTTTAAATGTACGAACTCTTCTCCTGTCTGCTCTACAGCTTTGTCTATCTGACACTCAAGACGTGCACTGAACAAAACATAGGAGTAAAGGAAACAAGCTGGCTGTAGTTTGATCTAAAGAAAACAGAAAACTTGTGATTCCCGTATCATTAAAACAATGTTCTACACTCCAATTCTCCAAACAGAAGCTAAATCCAAACCATACAGACATACAGCAACATCAGCTGGAGCTAGCCCAAGACACTGAACTCTGGTCCTCTTTTATTTATCAGTTTGGTTATAGCCAATAGTGCCTCAATTTGTTGTCCGTTCAGTTTGGATTCCACAAAAGTGTTAGCTATTTATCAAGCCCTTCCAACTTCCAGGGGTTGAGAACGTAGATCTTCACAATTGTATTTCACAAACATCAAACGTGTATCCCTGCGAACGAACCTATTTTACATCTGCAGTCATACTGCTCTGTTTTAAAAGGTCACTCTACTGCAAGAAATTTATCTCCACCTATCAAATTTGTTAAGGTGGAGATGTAAAAGCTATTATTTGTCTCTTCAGTTCTTTCACTTAAGTATAGATTTAACATTAAATCAAGAAAAAAGTGTAAAATCAGATGCTGATTTGTAAAGAATGCATTATCTAATAGAGGAATAGTTGTAAGGAGCACATAAACATGCCATATTCTAAACTCCTAACCACCTAGATCTTCACTCATAAATCACCCCCAAAAACCCTATAGTTATGTTGGAACAAAAGCATATTTTTAAGAAAAAGTAATTCCTTTCCAAACAAATAATGTCAAAGAATCATAGCCTATCTCAAGTTGGAAGGGAATTATAAGGATCATTGAGGCCAACTACTTGCTCCTTGCATGACTACCTAAAACTAAACCGCATGACTAAGAGCGTTGTCCAGATACCCCCTGAACTCTGACAGGCTTGGTGCCGTGACCACTTCCCGAGGGCGCCTGCTCCAGGGACCAACCACTTTCTCAGTGAAGAATCTTTTCCCAGTGTCCACTCTGAACTTCCCCTGATGCAGCTTCATTCCATTTTCTCATGTCCTATCACTGCTCACCAGAGAGAGGAGATCAGCACCTGGCCCTCTGCTGCCTACCTTGAAGTTGCGGCTTGCAATGAGGTCACCCCTTAGCCTTTTCTTCTCCAAGCTGAACAAGCCAAGTGACTTCAGCTGCTACTCTTAAGTCTTCCCGTAGAAGCCTTTCACTATCTTGGGCACCCTTCTCTGGACACGCTCTAATAGTCTGATAGGCCTTCTTGTATTGAGGCGCCCAAAACTGCATGCAGTACTCAAGGTTGGGCCGCACCACTGCAATGCAGAGTGGGACAATTACTTCCCTCAACTGGCCAGCTATGCTGTGCTTGATTCACCCAGGACACAGTTGGCCCTTTTGGCTGCCAGGGCACACTGTTGACTCATCTTCAACTTGCCATCAACCCAAGCTCTCAGATCTCTTTCTGCAGAGCTGCTCTCCAGCTGCTTGTCTCCCAGCGCATATGAATAACCACAATTATCCCATCCCAGGTTAAGAATCCCACACTTGCTCTTGTTAAATTTCATATGGTAATAATTTAATTAATTATTCTCACAGCGATAAATACAATACTTTATTTTTAGTGTGAGAAGTCAAGTATTTTCAGTTGCCAAACACTAGATCCCAGTACAATTATTTTGTGACAGATTAAATCCTGTTGACTATCAGAAACTTTTCATCTGTAGAGGTCTTTGGTGACTGAAACCTAGTAGTCTTTTAACTTTGTGTTGTACTTACTAAAAACATCTGGTTTATTAAGCCTTTCCTTCTAATTTGTGTTTTAGTTCCTGGTTTACATTTCCATGTGTCTTCTCCAGATTTATCAACATAGTTTCTAAAGTGTAACTGAAATACTACAGCAATATTGCTACAAATTAGGAATATGAAATAGGCAACCAGAGATCTAGCAAAGATCAAATGCTAGTAAAATGTCTCTCTGTGTCCTATAGTCTCTGAAACATAAGTGTGCTTAATAAAACAGACCTGCTTCTTCTGACTAATAATCAGATCACTCTTTTCCTGCAGTTTCTGTTCCAATTCTTCTACTGTCCTCTTGTAAAAGGTGTTATCTTTAGTCAGGTCTCTCACTGATGATCTAAGCTTCTCATTTTCTGACAGCAGCTAGAAAGCAATCAGAAGTAACTTCATATTAATACAATGTAAAATATTTTAATGCTTGTTTACACTTTATAGTCATGCTTAAATAGGTTCAACATTTTTTTCAGCAAAACCTTAACATCCTCTGTGATTTCATTGGGACTTGCATATATTACAAACAGCTGTTTGGATCACTTGTTATTTACACAGGGAAGACCACCTAAATCTCAGTACAAAGAAGAGGGCATACAGATACATCGCTGGGACTGCTTAAAAATAAAATTCCAGTAAAATGCATACAATGACTATAAAAGTATTACGGTTATAAATAGTGTCCAATAATGATATTTTAAGGAGATGAGATGTGAATATGCATGATAAACCTAACATATTAGGTCTGGATGTGGAAGAGAGGGAACAATATTTTAGGTGCACCATCTCAAAAGTAATACTTACATTACTCCTCCCTTATTCTATTCTTGCATTGTATGTGGGTGTATCATTAACTACATCCATTGTGGGGAACGTTCCATGGTTGCACCCCACTGCTTTCTTGCCAGAGGAGGAGAAGCATTGGTCAGACCACTATGATCTGCTCAGTTCTTACATGGTCACGCAGATGAAAAGAAAATGAAAGGAAAAGAAGCAAGAGAAACAAAGCAGGAAAGAGATTAAAAAGAAATGCAGACTTAAAAAAAAATAATCTGAGGAATAAAGCTTTGTATAGTAAAATATATAAACTGATGCAAAATAAAATGCCATGGGGTTTTTTTTCCTGGAAAAGCTGAACAGATTCTGCATTAGAAAACTACAACAGAAAAAGCAGCAGAGAAGTGACAGAAAAGAGAAAAAAAGATTGAGACATATGCCATAGGTCCATGGTAGCAGACAGTACAGGGCAGATGAAAGCTACACGTTGACAAGTTATATCTCAACTATCCAGCATATCCACATAATACAGAAAACACCGCACAATACAGTGCTCAAAGAATTAGTTGTATGCTCTTCAAAAGACAGATACAGTTTCAGGTGTCTGTCAGATTCTTAAATGACAAATTCTGTTTCAACCCTGGCCTCAACTGAAATGTCAAGATCCTGGCATAACAGAAATACAGAGAGAATTAATAGATCTAAGAAAGTACACTCTTATAAACTCTCGGTATCTAGGCTTTCTAATCCAACAGATGTATTATAACATATCAACAACTACTGAAAGGGTAAGAAAATAAGAAAAAAGTCTCCTTTTAGTTTAGTAAGTGGTTTGCTACGTCACTTACCGTGGACTTTTCTGACATGTGTTCAAGACGAATGGCTTGTATTTTAGACGTCCACTTACTTTTCTGCATAGAACAAATGAGGATTAATTCCTGTTAACAACATGTTAACACTTAGTTTGATGCATGCTGCTTTGTTTTTCTAAATAAAGCATAAATACTGAAAAGATTATTGATGATATGAAACTTGAATAACCTCATGCCGGTGACCTACAGGAGTCACCAGCATGTTTTATAAATTCAAATGTGGTTTCCTTACCATTCACTCTAGAAACTATGTATTTGCTCCTTGATTTATATATACAGTGACTATGAGTATGAAATACGCAAGTATTTTGATACATCTCTGCGCATTAACAGCAAGAGTCATAAGAGCAGGTTTATTTCCCTGCAAATAATGTAATTTCAAGCACTCATTAACAAAGTATTTTACATAATGATGATAAAAATCAGTATTACTATGTGAGTTTTAGAGTAAACTGAATTTTCTTTGATTAAATAATTTAAAAAAACCAGTAAATTTGACTAAAGTTTTCCACATCTTCAAGCAGAAGTGATCAAAATTTTGGATGACACCAGCAGTATACAAAGACCTTCACAGCCAAAAAACCATTATATACATAATATATGTCTTGAAGTATCAAAAAAAAAAAACCCCAAAACCCAAAGTAAAAAGTTTTGTGGATATCACCAAAGGCCTGACAACTCACACTTCTTTATAGGAACAGCCTGGACATGCAGGTGAGTCTCAGAGCAATGCAACGACCTCGGCCTCAGTGGCCCTTCCTAACTCAACCATTCCTACAGGTAGGACTTTGGAGTGCCCAACAGATGTGTACTAGCACCAGCATTGGTGCTGGTCAGATGATACACTCTTGGTACAAAAGCTGCACCAGACAAGCTCAAGTGCTTCATATGGCTCAAAAGCCGGAGGTTGACAAATCCTGTCCTAAAGTTTCTAAACATTTTTTTTTCATCTTGGAAAATGAAAAATTCCAATTTTTCTGTTAAGTGGCCTCACAAACCAGCAGACATAAGGTTTGTTAGGGTCTTCTGGAATTAGAACTGCAACCATAATTGGTAAAGCTAGATATACTTAGTAATAAAGAATAAGAGAATACCAATAAACAAATAACAAATAAAGGATAAGGTAAATAATTCCTTGATTTCCATTACAGATATTGCAATAAACAGTAGTAAATTTTTAAAACAAGCTATTTTAGGCATTGAGAGGTATAAGAATTTTACTTACAGATTTAAAATCCCACTCAGAGATGTACAAGAAGGAAAAGACAACAAGTAGTTGTCAAAAGCAATACAGTAAGTCACAGCATTACCTGTTTTTCAAGAAGTTTAACCACATTATCACAATCCTGAGGACTCTGAGGTTTCTCTTCTGCAAATTCTTGGCTGTCTGTCAGTGTCCCTAAATTGGATTTTTGTTGCATATTGGACTTCTGTAATTCTAACAGTTGCTAAAAGGAGCAGGGGAAAAACAAAGACCTGAATATGTATATGGATCTTGTTTTCTAAAACTGTCACTTAATATAAAATCTACTTTAAACATAACTACACAGAGATTGCACCAGACACTTCTCACATTTCTCACAAGTTCAGCATTTATCAAATGCCATGTAATAATTAACAAATATCACTAACATAAATATACCTTGCAAATATCCACAGGAGTTAGCAGCAACAAAATATAAGGTGCTCTGGCAATGCCAAATGTGTTTGTTTTCTGACTCACCTTTACTTTTACAATTCTCTTTCTAGATAAAATTCTGGAAAACATTTCCAGAACATCTGTTGAAAACAGATGCAGTTCTGCTGTCAGGACTATAATGCAGAGATTAGTCCCCTCCGCATCAGTTACAAGAATATTAGGATAATGGATGCCTAACAGACAGCAATAATAATAGCTACTCATCTACAAACAGGCACTCAGAGGTTGAGGAGTAGAGAAAAAATAGACTCAGTTGCTGAAGGCATAAGTCATTCATCCAAAACAATGCTATTAAAAAAAGAGCTGAAATTATGTTAATTTAACTGTTACTTATTTAAAGTTTTGTAAAAAGACCTCTAATGTGACCGTATCACATTTCAAAAATGCAAAGTTCATTACCATTTACTGTAAGGGATTCATGCCTTAAAATGTTGGAAAATTTCAATCACTTACATTTTCTAATGTTGAATTTCTTGAAGATAACTCCTTCAGCTCTTTCATAAACATCTCTTTCACTTTTCCTATTTCATCAGCCAATTTCTCTTTCTCCTCCTCTTGCCGTTTATGAAATGATTGTAGAATTTCTTCTTCTTTTGATTTTTGTTGTTCACATTCCTGAAATTATTTTAAAAAAATTATTTGTTATTTTTCCACACATGCAACACTGAATTCAAGCATCCAAACTATGAGTAGGAAGCAGTCACTTCTCAATGGACAACACTGTAACATCAAAAAACATTGAAAAAACACCTTCCAAAGAATTCTTGGATAGCAAACTACATATTTTACTAGCAAAACAAGTACACTTCAGGAAGTTTTGGCAGTTCATTATTTTTCAATGAATAACACATGAATGATCTTACTTGGCCATATCAAAGATCTACCATGTTCAACATCTGGTTTCTCCCAGAGGCCATAGGCATATTTGTGGGACAGGATAATAACAGAGCAAGCAAACATGCACAGTCTCCTTGGCAGTCTCCAAGCTGCCAACTGCTTACAGTTCAGAGGACTTCCTCTGCTTAATACAGTTTTCTAAACTTAGTAAACTTCAACACATTTCTCCTCATACACTTTGCAGTACTCCCTTGCGGCTGCATCTGCTTTTAGCACCGGCAATTGTCTTCTGCTGAGGAGCCCCACAAGTCTACTACAAGTTGCGTGAAGAGCCAAGTACATTTTTTTTTGTTTAAATCTGGCTCTTGCTATGTTCATTTGATGGATGCAAAGTCCTGAACAGAGAGAGTGAATGCTTGACACCTACTCACTCTACATAACTCATGACTTCACAGACACCAGTATCACACCCTCCACCCCTACCAAGCTGTTGTCTCTTTTTTAGACCAACGACTCTTTGTGTGCTCAGTCATTCTAAATACAGACTGATCACCCTTGTAGCCCATCTCCGTAACTTCTATAATTCTATCAATCATATCCTTTTTTATATGAAGGGACTAGACCTATACACAGTATTTAGGCTGTGATTAAGTATTAATATTTAGGTGATGGCTTCTCAGAACAATTGTAATATTTGAATTTCTTTGCTGGCTGGTATTCAGCATTTCCCTGGAACCTGGTATCACAACCTTAAGATCTCGTCCTTTGGCAATAACACTGAGTTCGGAACCCATCATTTTATAGATGAAGTTAGAATTATTTTTTCCCCATATACATTTACACCACTTTACATGTTAAATTACTTTTACCATTCCATTACCTAGTCCCTCATTTTTGTACAGTCCTTAACTTGTTCAAAGCCCTGCAGTTCACTGTCCAGAAAATACACACTTTTGGGGCAACCCTTCTGTCTTTCCATCACAGCGTTCACTCTGAATTTGTTCTCTGACTAACTAACAGGCAATCATTGTATGCTCATGAAGAGTGGGATCTTCTGTATCCTTTCACCTCAAAGGAGTAGAAAGGACCAAGAATTGGAAGGATGGCAGCTTTTTATCCAAATTCTCTCCAGTTGTGGTTCTCCTAAAAAAACCTCACAGGCTGTCCTAAAAACCCCACTGTTTCCTACAAAAATCCACATATCCTGCTCTTACAATGAAAAGACAACAACATAACAATACCTGAATTGACTGTGGATATCAGTTATGGCAGACAAACTGAACCAGTCACACTTCACATTTCTATCTTCCCAGATATCCCAGAAAAACACAGAAGCTTTGAAAACCTCTGATTCTGGAACACTGCAGGTTGTAGCTTCAGGACATTTTAGGCAGCCCCCTTGTAGTTAGGAGTCTCAACAAGTGACTTCAAAATAGGCCTCTAAGGCAGAAAAAAAAATAATCTGTGCTGCACTGTTATGAATACTTCAGGGACAGGGGAGATTTGTTATAGATGTACCCCTCAAAACCACGGCACAGAATGAATGAATAGAACACCTAGCAGATGTCTCCATAGGGCCAAGGTTCATTTTTCTGACCATGTTGCATTTCTAGGTGAACCTCTACCCACACTCTTGATTTGGTCATCCGGTTACTTTTGAAAACGGAAAAAAACCCAGGAAGCTGGATGGTCCTGGGAGAAGGGGAACACCAGGACTGAAGAAAGGAGAGTCTGAAGCTGTGTTCAGGAAAAGAAACACTGCATGTCTTATATAAGACCAGCTTTTCCTCTGAAAACAAGGAAGAAAATAATTAATGATAGTGATGTTTTATTGATTCTCTTTAAATTAAAAGTTTAGTGTTTCTTTCCAAATGTAATGGTTGGGTTTTTATTTGAAGGTCCTCCTACTCCACTAAGAACTTCTGAATATTGGGTGATATATTAAGACAAGGTTCTCGCAAGTTATGTTGACAGCCACGAAACCCCACTTTTGAATGTGATACAGGTCAAACTGCAGTGCTGAGATCAACATACAAACAAATCACTAGAAGTATCTTGTCTCTTACGCCAACAATTTGCTCCTTTGTGAATCACAAAGCCCGTCCTCTTTAAAATTTTCCATCCCTATTTCAATACCAAATTATCTGATTCTATTAATTTAAACAGAAGTGAAAACTGTGATATAATCTGAAACTATCAAACTTTAAAGAAAAAAACAGAAACAGGTAATTTAGAGACTCTTTCTCTTTATGAGCTAGTAAGCACTACCACAAGACGCAATATCACCCTAGATAAAGCCTTGTATGTGATTACAAACAGATAATTACTGCTTTTAAATCATTCTGGTTTAAGCTTTTTTATTCACGTAGCAGTAGCTAAGATTACTTCCTGTTTTGGCTCTCTGGGCAACCAAATTGTAAGCTTTTAAAGACCAATGTGGAAGGTCTAGATTGCTTTGTTTCTTCTCCATTGCTCTTCCTTCACTGCTTTACACCTCTGTTAGACTGTAAAGTTCATCACGGCAAAAAATAAATCTTACCCAGTTTATAAAGTCACATATAAAATCATGGTCACATATAAGAAAAGTTTAATCAGCGCAAAATATTGTATCATTAAAAATAGCTTATACTTTAGCATATGAAGGCAATTTTATCTGCTTTACTAGCAGGCCACACTTATCTTATGAACTGGCAAGTGCTAACAGATGTGTTCTCTTAAGTATTCATTCAAGTCTAAAATAAAAGTAAGGAGAAAGTAGGCATTCAAAATTATGAGGGGGTAAGGGGAGACATGCTCTAACGTCCAAGCACCATTGCTGCAAGGCACGCAAGCTGTAAATGCATTTTTGTTCTGCTCCAGTTACAAAATGAGTGAACACCGTTCAAAGTACTGATTCTTCACAGAAATTTCTTCACGGAATGGGTTGTCAATCACTGGAACAGACTGCCAAGGGGAGTGGTGGAGTCACCATCCGTGGAGGTATTTAAAAGACACGTAGACGTGGTGCCGAGCGATGTGGTTTAGTGGTGACCTGGCAGAGTTGGGCTAATGGTTAGACTTGATGACCTTGAAGATCTCTTCCAACCAGAACAATTCCATGATTCTTTTGAGAGGTTCATATTATTTAGTACATATTACCTTAGAAATTCTGACCATATTTGCCTGTTGTTCAGCCTCTAACTGGGACTTGGTGAGCTGCAACTGCTCCTTCAGTTTATCAATCTCATCCTGCAGTTCGTCTGTCTTTGCTTTCCTCTTCCGTTCTGTTTGAAATAAAAACAGATTTAAAAAACATTTGTTCTGATTTCTGGAAACATCATACTGAAATGTGTTCCTGTAGCACTTCAAGAACATCTTCATGAAGTGTGACACTTGTAGACCATTTCTCCTCCCACTACCATGATTCTCCAAAGATGCCTTTAAATACGTATGTTCTTTTGACTGCCCAAAGATTCCTCAAAGACTGAAAAATACTAATATTGCTGGCATGTGAAATATTTTATTAAATATCTAAAAGTATTATACAATCTAATTTCAAAGGAATACAAGCAACACAAGCCCAACAAAAGGACAGAAGGAGGATAAAGGAACCTCAATGATTCAATTCTGTTAAGCTTATATTTATTCTAAATAATTTTTATAAGGAGTCCATTTGAAATACAACTCATTATTTATCGGGAATGAGTCAGAGGGAATGCCACTGTAATAAAACATGTTAAAACATGCAAAACAGAGCAATCTTTAATCTTGAAACATCAGTTTACAAAGGATTTACTAGCCCATCATCTAGGAATCTGAGCACAATGCGGAATATCCTTTCAGAAATAACTGCATGGAGCATTTCCCTCATACAGCCATTTCAGCCTATTTCTTTATATGATAATTAGTTCAATTGGTTCTGCAGCATCCTCTACTATAATTTTTATCAAGTGTAGAGTGCACAAGAGTTTCTTTCTTCTTCCAACATATTAATGCTCCCTCAGATGTTTCCTCAGACCCCTCTCACCATTCCTGCTGGTTTATGTGCCTGACAAGCTACAGTTCAGATCTCACTAGATTCTTCCCACGCTTTCTCCTCCCAAATGCTCTTTTTACCTCACTTATTTCTAATCATTGCCATTTGTAAATCCTCGTCAGTCCTCAGCAATAAATCATGACTTTGCAGCCTAACAGGAAGGAGAGGATTTAGAGATGAATGAGACAAAATGTGAGAGCAGTGTTTTTCAAACTAAACATTTTTCAATGAAGAGAGACAAAAGTATATAAATTAGTGGTATGGCAAGCAAGATTATCATAGATGCATTAATTTCTATTATTTTTGACAGCTTCCTTTTCTTACTATATTTTACAGTCAGTTCGGTTCAGAAGTGTCTGATCCCATTCAAACTGATTTCAGGTGAACTGGATTACTTCTGTACTGATAATTCATATATATTTATGAAATTTATTTTCCTGAAGGCTACATGTTTCTTTTATCCACACCTTCATAAGACACATCTAAAGAGAAACTGTGCTCTGAACTCTGCTGTTGACTAAAGTATTCAGTGAAAATGCTAGTTTCAAAAGGTACTATAAAAATGGCATACAATTTTTTGTTAATTATTTTCCAAAGACTGAAATACACGTCGCCCAATGCATTTTGTCAGTTAGTGTTGCTTGCATTCATACAAATCACTACCTGCCACCTAAAAATGGAACATGAAGATCATTCTTCCCAGTTATAGAGAAGCATGGACTGCAAATCCTCACTATATTTACACTTTTCTAAACTACTTATCTTCATTTTTTTTATAACATTGAAGTACATACCGATCTGAAATTCTTCCGGATGACGTCTTTGCATGTGACTTTGTAAAAAGGAATAGTTCATAAAAGCCTTTTCACAAAACTGACACTACAAAAACCAGATAAAAACGTTTGTTATTAGTAGTAACATATGTTTGATAAGTACAGCAATTAAGGTTATTACACATTGTGTCCAGATGTGAAAAGTAGGCAACTTCAACAGAATTCCATCTCACACGAATGACAACTAAAATTCTCACACTGTCAAATGTCTATGAAGTTATTAATATATTTGTGTTCTTTAACGTCTCTCAGGATGGTCATGGGCAAGAATTCCATTGTGCTAGCACTATACAAACTCTTTAAGTGCAGATAGAAACCACAGATAAGATATAGAATATAGGTAGACACAGAAGTATAAGCAAAATACACACCAACTCCAGCCAACCAGCAGCTCAAGTATTAAGACACTTCCATCACAGAATCACAGGACCCCAAAATCACAGAATCATTTAGGTTGGAAAAGACCTCTAGGATTATCTAGTCTAACCTTCCTCCAACATCTCCCTAACCCCTACACCATATCTTGGAGCACCATATCTACCCGTTTTTTAAACACCTCCAGGGATGATGACTCCACCACCTCCCTGGGCAGCCTGTTCCAGTGCCCAACCACTCTCTCAGTAAAGAACTTCTTCCTAATATCTAATCTA
>JAVSBS010016339.1:0-17912 GCA_033124195.1 Coracias cyanogaster | reverse complement strand
CTCTTATTTCCCCTGTGCCTCATCCTCCCACCATTAAATCTGTAACATCTAGGGGTATGCGAGCAGTATGTCTGCCCATTAGCGGTGCCTCATAAAAAGCATTAATACCTGGAGGAGTGCAAGACCAATCTTTTATTGAATTTCATAAAAATCCACAAATATTCAAACATAAGAGAAGAACCTTCAATACTCGGATGAAAAGGTAGCATGAATGTTTTTGGAGTAATTTACTTATTTAGTACATAAAAATAGAACAGTGTTTAATTTTGCATTGTGTAAAATCTATAATCTGATGCACAATCCATTTTATTTGTTAAGAATTTTACAGTTATTTAAACACATTTTGAAGCAGACTATTTGGTTTTGTATGTGGGTAACAAAAATTATGTTATTCAAATTTCATTCTGCAAGAGAACATGATACTTTCTATCTTCAGTCATCTAATGACATCCTTCATGTAATCCTACTGACAACGTTCTCTATCAAGTTTTGGCACTTATATTTTTTAAAAAAATTAAAATAAATGAAAACAATAGCAGGGTTTGACATGTTCTAGAAGTGTTTTTCACCTTTTCTTCTCTGATACTTGTCTCTTAACTAAATTCACTACTTGACGGATTACATGGACGATTAAATTGAAATGCTGTATTTATATTTTACGATACCCCTCTAGTACTTTTTATGAAAAAAAAAAAAAAAAAAACCTGAAACAGTCTTGAGATTAATTCTGAAGATACATTCCTGGCTCTTCTATATCACTTCTATTGTTCTTGACATGTATTGAAAAAGGCAGCAAATACTCTTCAATTAGTCTGATTCGCTTTTATATAAGCTAGTTTACAAAGATGGATAAAGTATGTGATTGATACGAAGACTCATGATGGAACTGGACACAAAACCCAGATCTCCAGCCTCCCAGCACAATGCCTCAGTCACTTACTCACATGGCCTAATTTTTCCTACATATTTAAAAGTACATGCAACAGAGAAAAGATGATAAAGACCTTTCCAAAGCTGGCCTCCTATGTACGTGTAATGAAGGACAGAAGTATCAGAATCCAGCACTTCATAATCAACAAAGAAAATTTAAAAATGGAACATAGTCCTGGGTTGTGGGGGGTCTATTTTTTAAAATACATAGACGTAATGAAAGAAAAATAAAAAACCTCACTTGCCAAGACCAAAATCATGTAGTACAGTTAGCAATAAAATACTATTACTTTTATTAATAATAACACATTTTATTGTGCGTTAAGACAGATGATTTATTTTACCTGCAATTAAATGTATTATTACTATTCTGTACAGCACATAAACCACGACATGTAGACAAACACAATCTGCCAATTTCTCTGCAAAGACAATGAGTCAAAGCAATTTCCTAGAAGAGCATCACAAAAACCAGTGTCTGAGGTAAGAAATTAAAATATGACAGGACCATCAACTTCCAATCTGGATGGAGTACAAAAAGGAAGCCATTTCCTTTTTGGTATACTTTGTAAATATCCACTGGTACATTTAAAGGAAGTATGTTCCTTCCTATTGAAAGGGATGCTTGTTTTTCTACCTATATTTTAGAGATATTGATAATTTTCCATCTGCCTTTGAGCTGGTAATTTTCTGAAAATGTAAGTCCCCCTCTTGCCAATCTCCCACATATAAATGGAGATGTCAGATTACACGTCAGCAAAAGTGAACAGGATCAATGAAATAAAACAACTGTTTCTCCACAAGATCATGAGGAAAAACATATTAAAGACCAGATTTTCCGAGGTTAGTATTTCTTTTCAAATTATCTATACAATTGTGAAACTAGTTCAGCTGTTTTGTAAAAGGGAAAAACGCATAACAGCATCTTCACCTATTAAAGACATGCCATGCAAGTTGGAAAAGCTGATGAAAATCGATATAGATTTGTCTTACAGCAGTTCCTTTGTCCCCTATAACCATGGCATGGCATGAAGAGTACTGTTGAGTTAATGCAATCAGAAGCTCAAAGCAGAGGGCATCAGCCCTAGACAAACATTATTTCTCTGAGCCATCCAGTATAAAGGCAAAGCCACTGCTACGAAGCGGTAGCAGCAGAAAGACAAAACTACTGCTACCCTGGCCCTACAGTGACAGATGTTCCTTTAAAATGCAGCCATAAGCAGTTTGTTCCGATATTCCACCCACTGTACACAGACACTTTCCACAGCACAACTGCCCCATTCCACACTGCTATTCTACACAAGGGTCAATCACAGCATGATTCATAAGGAATTAATTAAAAAGGCAAAATATGTTTCATCCATAGTCACAAAACAATTGTCAAACAATGTGCTTTATGAAAGTTTTCTCATAGTGAAATAAAACCTGCTATTTTTCTACAGAGAGAAAGCATCAAGTGACTTTTAATGTTCCACAAAGCTATTGCAGCTCATTGCTTCAGCTCCACATCCTCTGTTGCAACAGTTTTAATCCCAGAATTTTAAAGCCCTTTCCCAATACTGGGTTCAAGCCTCAGCGCTTGAGACTGGATTGCCCAGTGCTAAGAACTGAAATCAAAAGGTTCCCTCACACCCTGAAGCCATGATCTTGAAATCAGAACCTGGAGATTTTAAGCGTGACAAAACCAACTGAATAAACCCTAAGCCAACTGTGTGCTGTAATACCTCAAAAGGTATGTTAGGAGCATTATGATCAGATGAAGTGCAGATAACTCCTCAGCTGGTATAAACCAGCTGACAATAAGTAGAGAAACACTGTACCAACAGTTTAAATTCATAACTAAAACTACAGATTTTTTCTTCTATTTCAGTAATTTATGTCAATTTTAATTCATCACAGAAATAAATTGTTACCACTTAATTGCTCTTACTGTACAGCAAAGACGCTTATAATGAATGATGATAAGCAGGAACGTGAATGAACAGTTGCCAGGCAACCAATAAATAAAGGTTCCCAATAACGTGACCTCTCTTTAAAGGATAAAGCTCTAATCATAATTACTTTTCAAACCCATTTCGGTGACAGCTAAACTCATGTTTGCAGCACTAATCCTGGTCTTCCTCACACAAAACAAAACCAAATCTTTCATTTGACATATCACAGATAAATTAAACAGATTCAACCTACTCCTCCAGATTATGGTCAACAATGTACTTTAAGGATAGCAAACAGGTTGGACAATAAATTGGAATCCAAAACAGAGAGGTGAGAAGAATTAAGCAATTTAAATAGGTTAAAATGAATTTTTTAAAATTTCATTATTATGGTAAGCACCAACACAAAGTCCTTCAGTGTTTAACTCCGCAAAGTGATCATTCAGTAGTAGACGGATGAGACAAGAGTTTAAAATACTGGAAACAGATGCAGTTTCAAATGTTTTAAAATCTATACAATACTACATTCTATCTTTATAAACTCTTACAAGTCAGTCTTGCTGAGTGCATAAGCAGAGCTGAGGTGCCTAAAGCAAGCACTGACCTTTTAGATGGATTCAAATAAAACTGACAAAGAGCAGCATAAATCTTAAACCAGTTAAAGAACACAGCATACCCACTCTGAAAAAAAGAATGAATAGTTATGCAGGAGTTTTACATTGTGCCTTCTCAACAATGGAAGGGGGTTTATTCAGGGTTTTTTGGCCGGCTAATAAATTGCGTATTTATTTTAATAAGATGTCCTGTCAGAAAACATTAGGAATACATGTTTTGGTAGGAGTATCTTGCACTACATAAGATGATTACATAAATCTCTTTATTTAACCATTTTATTTCTTTTCTTCAGTAAAATTGAGAACCACTAATAGCTGTGACACTTAAACAATCAAAAATTTACAATAGGAAAATAAAACGAACTACAATTATAAATAAATACGTCCTGCACATAAGGTCTAACGTACTATGTCAGTTGTGAACTTGTAAGAACTGGGACTATCTTTTCAATCTGCCTTTGAATAAAGGCAACAGAATCCATAAACTTACCTGCAACATTAGTAGCACAAAATAATCTACTTCACAGAATAAAATTGATCTACTGGAATTTTTGTAAACAGGAATTATTGTTTCAATTACAGCAGAGAATGCCCTCTGCCAACTAGTAGTCTCCACATGTATTTCTTCATATCAAATGAGAGCCAGTTCATTATATAGTAGGCTATTTGCCTTCTATGACAGAAGAGCATTCTGTTGCCTACCAGACACATAACTTTCCAATTATTTTCCTTATCTAAATATATCTGCTCATCACAAGCTTTTACAGGAGGTTTTCTATGTATCTGCTTTTCCTCAATAATCAAATAGGAAATACACCACATCATATCTATATTTTATTGACTAATATTTCACCTACTAACCTCCACCACCTGATTTAGCAACTCCCTTCAGCCAACAGCCTTCTAATAATTTGTTTGAACTTCTTGTTCTAACAAAAATCCAATTCATTTAGTTGATACCTTATGCAAGAGTGAGATTCGGGTTTTAAATATCTGAGAATCATGCATACTGACTGCAATTAAAAGCAATGCAGAAGATCCTGTAAATTCCTTTTAGGACACATGGTACTATTTAATTGCTTCTCCACAGTATTGAGCTTGCATTTTAACAAATTATAAAAAACTGTGTTGCACTTGCAACCCTAACAACTAAGGCCAGTAGTTGAAAAGTGTGTAAAGGTGATATTGGAGGATTATTTCCTCTTCAAATATTTATTCCTTTTCAATCGTGAGCTGAAGAATTAAACTCATCTGGTTTTAAGATTAAAAGACCCAGAGCCTATGGAATAAAAGGTCATGCATTACCATTCAGCAGGAGCTGGAGGCTAGCTGTAAAACTTATTAACAATGAAAACAACAGAGTTCTCAGCCACTTATTACCACAGAGAAGACTGATGGTATTTTTCTGAAATTAGTATTCTGCTGTACTTTGTTCCATAATATGCAGTTTAACTGTCCCACCTCTGAAAATGGGAGGAGATAAAAGACTGTATTTTTTCGAACAGCTGCTCACACTAAAATAAGAGTAATTTTAAGATCTCCCCTAGGGATTCAAGTCTATGTATTGAGCATTAGAAGAAGGAAAACAGAGTGTAACTGCCAGCTTGAGGAGAGAGATGACGAACTATGCTTTGTCTCTAGTGTTTCCCACATCACAGACACAGTCAATGGAACGAGGTGCAATTCTAAAAACAATTCTTTGCTCAACACACTTTACTCGGATACTCAGCTGATACACTTGTTCACGGGAGTAAAAGTAGGCACTACTAGAATCCAGAGATGAATCTTATTCTACATTCATGCTGATCCTGCCTTCTGACCAAAGTATTGTTTCGATAACTATTTTTTCCTTAACAAAATTGTGACAGTTTATAAATGTTTATATTGAATTTTTAATAGTAAATTAAATATACATATACTTATTATTTAAATATATACGTAAACTAACAAATAACAATAGAAGATAAATTCACAGTATAGCACCAGCTCAAACAGTACACTATTATTGGGTTTAGGAAAACATATAAACATATACATATAGTCTATACAGATGATACTCATAAAAGACCATCTATAGACACTCCCAACAACACACAAAGGAGTTATCTTTGAGCAACACAAGGTATTATTACTATGAACTCAGGGCAGGGAAGGGAAGCTGACTGATCTATCATCTTTTTAGTAACAAATTATCTTGCGCATGCTTCTTTTCATTCACTATCTCACTGATGGATATTTTCCTCTGGTAGTGTATAGAAACAGTTGAAAATACAAAAACTCTACATTGATGGACATGTTCTTCCATTAGTGCACTTTCCCATTGATGTTACCATTTTGGACCAATAGTCAAGTACTAAGTAGGGAGAGCTAACAGTTTTTCCTCATGTCAGAAACAATGTCTCACAAAAATGTCCCTGGTAATCAGTGAACTTTGAAAATTAATGCTAAAATCTTCCTACCCATAAGACTATGTGACCTTACACTTCATCATAACTCCTTAAACTATTAGTTTACAATTATCTCACATGCAGCTTTACCACAAAGCTCACACTGACCCACAGAGTCACCCCTCCAGAGTCCCGTATTCCATAATCTAAACCCTCCTCAGCAATGTCTATTACATGAAATACTACATACATTAATATACTTCAGGATTGACAACTCAGCTTGAGGACTTCATCCATGTAGGTGTTTGGTTAAAATAAATTTTACCAAGGGATAACGGAATTATAAAAACCAGTAATATTCGTACAAGCTCATGGATTTCAGCTTTATGTTTTTCTTCAAAAAAGATAACATTATTATTTAATACCTTGAGCTACAGTAAATCTCCTAAAAATTGCCCCTGGCTCACAGCCTGACAAACCTGCATTGAAACAAAACCAAAAAAAATCTAACACTACTACACAGATTTTGCTTATCAACTAGGAATGTAGATTAAATGAGACAGAATAACAAGAGGAAATAAATTATCTCTGCATTTTATAATGTTCAACAGGTATTATTTGCACTTTTTTTAAAGATAAGAAAGAATGAAAAAAAAAAAATCACTTTCCAACCATCCTATGCGTTTGTTCAGCCACATTTCATTCAACTAAACATACCCCACGTGTTTACTGAACCCTACTTTGTGTATTTTTTCTTATTTTCGTGAGAAATATTTGTCATATTTTCACAGTTTACTATCAAATGCAACTGTTTTATGTACTTCTGCTGACACAGAGGATTGTACAGAATAATACATATATGCTGTTGCCAAGTCTTTTGCCTCAAATTTTTCATGCTTTTAGCCTTTGCTGTTCCCAACAAAAAGAAAGTTGGATTTTCAGCACTATCCAAACAATGTAAATATGGCAATGGCCATTCTGGGGCAAATCTCAGGCCCATTTAGCTCAGGACCATGTCATTGACAGTGGTCAAAGGCAGCTGCCTAGGGAGAAGTTCGCTATTTTAGGACAGCTTTTGAATACTAGAGCAATTCCCTAGAACTCTCTCCTGGCTCCTGGCAATCTGTGGCTCAAAGACTTAAAATATGAAAAGAGACTGGGAGCGCTGGCATATGACAACACACTTTGTTTCAGAAGGGCTGGGAGGAAGAACGGGAGATGGCATATTTCAAAAGGGAGAAATATGTGCTCTCATCACATACACACACACACTACTTCATTCCACCCAAGAGTGTTTCTTGGTCTAAATATTGCCTTTGCCCTCAAAATGTGCTGTTTTCCATATGGAAGAGGTGGCAAAAATGAAAGTGTTTCCCTTCTTTCCTCATAAAACCTCCTTCTGACTGGAGTTGGCCTCCTGTTCATATTCCACTTGACTAAACCAATCTTTTTCTCCTCCCACACTAGCTCCATCTGCCGCCCATCTCTCCAGCAGAGCCAGATGCCAGCAAAGCAGACTACTGTGGGAGGAGAAAGTTCTGTCGCTGAGATTTCTTCCCCACACCCTGCAGGGGGCCAGCCTGTGAAGCCTGGAGAGGATGCAGAGAGCAACTTCCTCTCTTCCACGCTGCCTTCCCCTGCTCATCAGTACAGAAGGCAGCTGAGGACATGGGCAAAAGAAGGATCAAACTTCAACGTGCACTCTGAAATGTGTGACTTTAATATGTCAGAATCGGACTCCAGACTTAAGCATGGCACACACTGCATAAACATGTAAGAAGACACGAGTCCTGCCCCAAAGAGCTTACAACCAAACAGAAGCAGAAATGCATTTGTGATAAGGAACATACCAGAGTGACTAGAATGTAATGACAGAGGAAAAAAAAGACCAGGATTTTTAATCAGGAGAGATCTTAATGATGGAGTAAAAAGAAAATACTTCCTGTAGCTAAACAAGTCAAAGAGAAGCTATAGATGTGTGCTGTTAAGCTGAGAGGAGGATTGCATGTGGCAAGGGCAACTGCCCGTAGAGAGGGAAAGACTAGAATGAAAGCAGACATGGGGAAAGAAAATGTGAGGTTTTATATGTCTGAGGTGATCTTGCATGAGGCAGAGGGAGAAGTACAGGTAAGAACTTTAGACAAAAAGGGAGACAGTCTCGGAAAAGAGGAGCAGCTGCAGGAGCAATCTTGTCACAGGCCGTAGCAAGAAAGAATGACACTGAGTGAGAATAAGAGCTCGTATAAAACAAGCAAGTGCGCATATGTGTGAGACAGAGGAAAAGACACAGACTTCATCTCTCTGAGAGAAATAATTGTGGGAACCCAGGAAATGAAAGAGAGTAGAAACAAAAATGCGTAAGAGTGGTGTATGGGTGCAGCAGAAAGTTTGGAGTGGAGCTGGCAGGACAGAAGACAGCAAAGGAATACGAGAATCTAACAAAAAAACAGAATTATGTGCTAGAAGGCGAAAGAGCACATATAAATTAAGAAGATGAATAACAATAAAGATGAAGAAGTTGAGTGGACAGGAAAAGGAAGAGGGAAATACACACATAGCAGTGTAGAAACGTTAAGAAAAAGGGTTCACAGCAGAACGAATGGGGTGACAGGAGGGAGAAAAAGGAGGAAAGAATATATACAAAAATAATAAAGTCATTAAAGGCACATCAGTCAATAAAAAGCACCATGTAAAAACCTCAAATGGAAAAACTGGGAGTGTACAGAAGAGTGACTGCAAATGGATGTCGAATGAATTCTCACTATCACTATAAACTCTTAGGGTTTGCTCCATCTAGGTATTCCCACATTTTAATCTTCTTTTTCACTTGGAAAAATTCTGTTTCCTGGTTCTCCACACCCTCTAACTTTTGTGCTGTAGTTGCACCTTTATGACGTTTGTTTCACTATTTCCAGTGGCAACTCTTTTTGTTATGCTTAAACGGGAAAAAGATCTTATTTTGTCTCATACTCTACCACAAAGAAACGTGCCAAAATCTCAAGTTTCCTTCCCCCTATCCCAGTAACGCTATTTCATTCATTCTTCTTTCCAGCAAAATAAATAAATAAATAAGAAGGCGGGGGAAACTCAGCAATCCAGCGGTATCTTAACTCCAAGATATTCCCCGAGCCTTCCCCGGGCTGCGTGTTAAATTCAGCGCCGCAGGTTTCCCCGGTGCCCGGGCAGAGGGTTTCCCGCCTGCCGCGGGCGAAGGCAGCGGGGCAGCCCCGGCTGCGCCTCCGCGCCCAGCGCCGCGCTTTGTGCTGCCGCCGGCAGCGGCATCTCCGGCCCAAACGCACCCACCGGGCGGGGGAACTCGGCGAGGGGAGCGAGCTACCGGCGGCTGGAAAGCAAGGCAACGCCGGCGTATGCCCTGGCTGCTGGAAGACATGGCTGGCTGGGTGAATTGATTAGATTTAGGGGATATATAAAAAAAAAAGGAAAAATCGGGAGGGGGGAAAGGGAGAGGGGGCAGCACACAGGCTGGCACACGCACACGGCTGATCTTACCTCCACATTGAAATACTGCTCCGCTCTGCACGCCGTAGCACATAAAATCCAAAGGAAGGTTTGCAAGAAAAACACCCTGGACTGAGACACGAAATCCAACCGGCTCCCAGTGCTGAATGCGAGTACGACCATAGTGAACTGTGCTTCAGGGGGAGGAGGATCGCTCTCTTTCTGTCTCTCTTTCTCCCTCTTTGCCTTAAAACAAATACACAAACAAACCAACCCCCTCCCCGTGTCGGTGGAGAGCCCGTAGCGCAGGTTCACCCACAGCAGGGGAGGAGGAGGAGGAGGAAGAGGAGGAGGAGGAGCAGCAGGAGCAGACACTTCACGGCACAGGCGGCGGCAGGGTCAGCTCTCGCTCATCCTCACCACCAGCCTCGTAAGGAGGGAATGTGGCGTCCGTGTGCAGCCGTAGCTCCTGCACAGCTCTTCTCTGCCCAGCAGCAGCAACCGCCTCCCTGTGTCCTCTGTCCTCCCCTCCTTCTTCTTCTCCTCCTCCTCCTCTCCCTCTCCTCCTCCCCTGCCTCCTCCCTCTCCTCTGCCTCCTCCCTCTCCGCCTTCTCCCTGTGGAGGCCTGACTGGCGGCTCGGCTCGGCTCGGCTCGGCTCGGCTCGGCTCGGCTCGGCTCGGCTCGGCTCGGCTCGGCTCGGCTCGGCTCGGCGCCCTGCCTCGCCTCGGCTCGCCCCTCCACTCCAGAATGTTCAGCCGAAATCTGCATAGCCCCGCCCCGGGGGTATTTTAAAGGCGCCAGGCCCACCCGCCTTCTCTGCCGCGGTGCCGCCGCACGGCCGCGCTCTCCGGCGGCCAGGCCGCTGCCGCGCACAGCGGCTGTCGGAGGGCAGTAGACCGGGAGGAGGGCTCGGCCCTTCCTCACACGAACGTACCGAGGCAGCCGCACAGGCGCCCAGTCCGCCGGGCGGGCCTGGCCTGGCCTCCCCTCCCCGCGGAGAAGAGCCGGGCGCGACGTGAACGCCCCGAGTCCTTCCCGGCTCCCACGCGGCCGAGGAAGCGCTTGTGCCCGGGGCTGCCGCCGCGCTCCCCAGGGCGGGCTGGGCCGGGCCGGGCAGGGCCGGGCTGCCCGTCCTGCCGCGGGGAGCGGTGGCGGGGGGCACGGCGGAGCACTCGTCCCGGCCCCGCGGCGGTCCGCCCTGGCCGAGCAAGGCGCGGCGCCTGCCCCTGCTGCCGGGAAACGCCTCTCGGCAGCGAGCCTGCCTGGGGGCGAGCACGCCGCGTAAGAGGCACTTGGCTGGTCAAGTTCAAAGAACGTGGCACCTTGATACCGGAGTTCACAGTGATAGCAAGGAGCCGGACAACATCTGGGGCTTGGGGTGGAAGTTAACGCCTGCAAACGTGTGGTCATGTGTGCGAGGGAAAACGGTGTGTGAAAGACCAATGTGCGCAGACAAACTTCATGCTGGGTATTGTGATGTTCAAAACGCCCTGTGATGATGGCAGATAAAGCTCTTGCAGTGATTTGGTGATTTGGGAAATGTTAGATGACCCTTTGATATGTTCCGCTGAAGTCAAAGATGTGATGATCACATTAGCGACACAAGTTAGTGCAATAATGGATCTTGGGGAAAAAAATAAAGAGGGGGGGGGGGGGTTTGGGGAGAGGGCAAGCTTACTGGAAAAAGGAAGCAATTTTAAAATTTCACAGATTTGAAAATGTATCTTATTTTCACTTGTTTGGTTATCAAAAAAGATGAAAAGATACTTGATCCTGATATGGAAGGAAAAGACATACCTGAGAGATTAAATTTCCTTAGATTATTGAGGGCAATAACCAGAATTAAAACACCTGCAGATTAATTGTATAAAATTTTGACACCACCTAGTAGCAGGATGTAGGAATGTGGTATAATTTGAAATCTTAAGAGTAAGGCAGTTATCTCTGAAGAAGTCATGTTCTGCCTAACAAAAAGTGGTGGTATTTAAGCAGAATTCCTTATGTGATATACTTTTTTTTTTTTTCACGTTAACTGCTTGATCTTAAAGCATTTTCTGTTAGTTTTTTATGTGAATGAGGAAGTTATGAAATCCAGAGCTGACAACAAGCTAGTGGAACCCATTGGCTCTTGGGTGGCCAGTATCAGAAGTCAAAATGACCATAACAAAATAAAGAAACCTCTTGGAGCCATCAGGCAGAAACTTAATGCTGACAAACACAAATTACATTTGGGAAGAAAAAATCAAAAAGTAAAATCAAAAGGATACTGGTAAAACAGCAGCACTTCAGAAAATAATCTGTAATGGACTATACAGTAAATATGAGTCAGCAATGTGCTACCATTAAGGAAAAAAGCCTCAATGTGGAGTGTATTAGTAGATGTACAGTACCACTGACAGGAAAAAATCCCTACTAGGGTTTGATGAAGCCAACTCTCTTTGGTCTCAAGCTAAGGACAGTCCAGAGGAAAATAACAGAGTACTAAAACATATAGAAAGTTGAACGAACACTATTTATTTAGTCTGAGAAGCCTGGGGCTAAATGGTGTCTTTACATGGAAAGCATTGCTTTGAAAATGGCAGCAGAGATACTACATACTTTCTGGGTTTGGGATGGACGAAAAAAAAATGAATTACTTTAAATCATTCGGAAAGTTCATCTTCAATGCTAGACCAAACTTTCTAAAACGTGATGGTAGTAGCATTTGGAACAAGAGACCTAGTGGGAGTGTGGACTCTTTCATACACAGGTTTGATAGGCAAGAATATTATAACTATCGTCTCTCCCTTCCTAGGGCAGTATGTATTGTATTATGAGATCTAGTAAACATTTTTGCTTCTAGTGTATTAGTACTTTCCTTCCTTTTATTACTCTATGAATTAATCACTTTAACTGGTGTAAAAGAAATGCGAACTCACTAAATTTATGCTGTCCCTTTTGTTGTCCTTCTCCTAAGGGCCTTCCTTCTTGTTTGTGCTCTCAGTGAGCACTATCTCTATTTTTGCTGGTGTATTTTGTAGAGTCTTCAGTGAGTGTAAGAACCTGAAATGGAAACGGAAATGGAAGTAGATAGATTACTGTAACTGACATTTCATTCATCTGCTCTGTCAGGACTGCTGTGGCTATTTATTGTAAAAAGCACAGGGACATAAATACAGCTACCTGCTATTTACTCTATCCATTAGAAGAAAGAAGAAAAGCAATGGGTGATAAAATGGTGGACAATGAAAACACCTGAGTATTCATAAGCATGTTTGAAGAAGAGTGAGTGAGACCACATAGGTAAAGGGATTGGTAAGGAAAGAGAGCAGCAGTGCATGAATATCAGTGCCGAGGGAAGAGACAAGGCATATGAAGGACAGAGAAGATCTTTGAAGTGAAAAATATCATTCAGGAATGCTTGTGTGAGGGAAGAAACGCCGGCAATGATGGGAAAGGACTTTGAATATTTATGAGTAAGCTGTGGGCAGGAACGTACAGGATTAGGGCCAGAGCCTCATGGGATATGTAAGAAGGTAAAAAGAAATAGGAAATAATTCAGAACTCCATACAGACAGCTGTTTGTAGATATGTGTATACGGTATTATGAGCTAAATTAAAGAAAAGACAGAAAAAAGCAACAAAGATGAAAGGGGAAGTGAAGAAAGAAAGAAGCAGAATAATAAAAGTGGAAAGAAATGGGAGCTATTTGTTGAAGTGCTTGAATGATTCAAGTCGTATACTTTGTAAGAGTCTTACAGATTTTTATCAAATACTAATATGATTTTTCTGTTCTTGCCTATGGCAGTTACCAGCAGTAATTAATAAGCAGTGAGCCAGTTTGTAGGGAAGTAAAAATGAAAAAAAAAATGACATTTCCATTTAGTTCGGAAACTTCTAGCCTTTTTGAAAGGCAGGAAGGGATCTGTTTCCTGTGCTCCCAGCCAGACCATTTACCAGCTGAGTTTCTTAGACTCTATAGAGTATATCTTTTATGGATGACTACAGTCACAGGATTACAATGGATGATTACCAGAAGGAGACATAGATCTCATTACACATTCCCATGTCAAGCTTTGAACATACTGCAAACGTCTTCCACTTTGCTGTGTATCAATTCTAAACCGAAATTCATATGATAACTAAAAAAAATCAAAATATTACATGTTATCCTTTCTGTATTATGTGTTGCTTAGCTGCTGATAGTACCAGCTGGAGCTTTGAAATAAAAGAGAACTTCATTACAAGATATTATAAACTGGAAAGATTTAGGGTAGCTATCACGTATCTGTATTTATCTCACACTGCTATATTTAGTTCTGGTTTGGAAAAGATGTTCTAAACACCTGGCCTTTTACTTGTGAAACGAGACCTGCATAGATGTGTCCATCTGAATTCTTGCTATCTGAAAGGTCCTACAGGACATGAAGGCAATAGACAAGTTTAACAGTGTAGGGGGGAACATTGCATTGAATATGTATTCCTGCCAGGATCATTCTCAGATTGCCTGTATTCAGGTATCTATGGTTATTTACACAAGGTTCACTGTAGGCATAAGGGTATCAGGTCAGGAAGTGGAATTGACCTGTACTGCCAGAGCACTTTACTCTGTTGTTTTACAACTTCACCAATGGTTTTATACAAAACCTAAGTAAAGATAAGGATAAATGACAGTAAGTATCTTTACCTAAGTAAAGACAAGGATAAAACTTCTCATGTAATTGTTGCAGGACCACAAGGAAAATTCCTAAAGTCATAAAAATCAGTAATATTTCAGAGTATTTTGGTTGCGATTTTTCACAAAGAACCAAGCATCATTTCCTAGTCTGGAATATGATTTTTCTGTCTCAGAAAGCTGTTTTGAGGGTAAAACCTCTTATGTGAGGCATTTGTGAAGCCTTCAGTTATTTTGGTCTTGGTGATAATGCCCATTTCAGCAAGTAGAGCAGACATCCCCTAATCTCTTGAAGGCAGGAGAAGTGACCAAGAGAAAGAGGTATAGGAAATATAATTCTGTAGCTGAAGACTGAGACTAATACATTTTAAAGAGAAAGAAGATACAATGTGGAAAAGAAATGGCGCCTGGAAGAAAAACATCAAGAAGTACCCAATAATAGTAAAAGAAATCTCTTTATTCATAAGAACATGTTCATAAGAACATGTCTAGGAACATGAGTTAATATTGGGTTAGTGAAGAGTAGATTTCTAAAAGGTACTGAAAGCAGCCAAGTCCTTACTTATTTACTCTGTGTAACTGTCCATATCAAGCTTGATTTTCTCACTGACTATTTTCATACTGCTATTTTCCATCCTACTCCTGTTGCATTCTGTCCACACTTTCTGATTTTTGGTTCTGTCTGCAGAGTAAGAAAGGCCCAGCCATTCAAGCATCAAGTTCATCAGTAATTTCCCAACGTATATATCTCAAAATAAAGGGTTCTTTACAGCCAAAGGCTTATGAGTGGTCCACCTGTCCTTTGGACTGTGCTGGTGGTTATTCACTGAGTTTACTGTAGTGTTAGAATGGCAGCCTGGTGATTGTTATAAGATCTTAATGATTTGTGTTGAATGCTATCTCCTTCATTTTTACAAGGTGCCTTGTGTATAGGATTGATATTGTTAACAGCTAAGAGAAGAACACAGTACGTGAAACAGAAATAAATAATGCAGAGCAGTGACAGGTGAGTCTGACAGATTTGAGGATGAAGATAAGAGGAGTTCTGAGAATAGACTGGCATAGCCAAAGGGCTTGAAAAGTAACAAAATCCTTTTAGGAATATTGAAGGGTTTGTTCAAGAAAGAAACAAACATGTATCTGGCATAAATACTGTTTCAAAAGCGTGCAAAGGTCTAATTACTAGGTGGCTTCTACAGTGTAAACACAAAGGCCTCCATAACTCCGTATCAAGTTGAATCTTAAATAGAAGGTAATTATCCCAGGTTTTCTGTTGCTCTAACTTGGCTGGAAATTCCATATCAACATGGGTTAAAGTAGACCTTTTTAAAAATTACTCTATTAATTAACTTCCCTAAATTAGCTGTACTTACAACCTGTGTCATTTTTTCTATTGTCCACATAAATTAATTTCATATTATCTGTTTTCAGCTTTCAACACACTAAGTAAATTTTTTTCCATATGTTTACAGCAAAAATGAATGTTGGAAGTGTTACCTGGGGAAAGATAAGTCTTGGCAACTGGAATTTGAAAAAAATAGCATTGTGTTTGGCACTGGAAGAATGAACCTGAAACTGTGGGATTTCATAGATGGATTGGATGCATATGGCAAAATAAGTAGCAGTAAAATAGATAGAATGTTAACATGTAAATATCATTGGAGAGTTTCAGAGTTAATTACCAGGGTCATTAATGAAATCACTGCATCTCTTAGAGCCGTTGTTCTGCAGACTCAAGAAAACTTTGTTATACTTGGCATATACATTCAAGGATATGTTTATTATCACAGCATAATTTCTTACATGATTCTGGATGAATTAAAGTTGAGGTTCTAAAAAGTATTTCTGCGGCTTTGATAGCCCAGGAACTGGAGTTACTCCCATTGAAAGCATCAGACACATATGACTCCTTAAGACCATTTTGGTTTATACCATTTGTGTATGAGATTTGGGATCAAGAAGAGCTAAGAGAAGAGTTTAGAGAAGAAAAGCGGCACACTGCTATAAAGAGAGAGCAGTGTTAACAATAGAAAATATGTTTTTAAAGGGCACGCTTGAAAATGTATCTGAAGAGGCCGGCCTGCAAGAAACAGTGTACCTGTACTGCAGAATGGAGTAATATATAAGCTTAACCTCAAGTACACCCAAAGTGTCTGTTGGATACTTATCCAATAGGAACAGTTATTCAAGTAAGAGAGGAAAAATCACACACAGAGAGTTCCGTTTCTCTGTGTCTATACTCCTCCAACTACGACCTGTTTGCTTTCCTCCTTTATTAACAACCTTTACTGCCTTGTTGGGGTTATCTTAGTGTCCTTTTGCTATAATTGATTAATTTTTTGTCATTTGGGAAATAGTGGTCAGGTCAAAGAAGACTATAAATTAATGTACATTCTCATGAGATTAGTATTAAGGTTCTATTTACAATTTCAACTTTTTAACTTGCATGCTGATGGTCTAATAAGCAACATATAACAATCTCAGAAACGCAGCTTTTAAGTATGGGAATATTGTAGTGTGGGTGTGTTTTTATCTGATCCCAAAGTGAAAAAAGTTGGGAGGGTGAAGGGAAAGAAAGATTTAGAAAATGAATTCTTTAGAATAGTAGGGCAGACTTATTTACCAGGGCTATGCTGTCTGAAAATGTGTTGCTAACTTACAGGATATGGTTGCACCATATAGATGATTTCACCTCTTTTTGGGGAATGTAAGTTTCAAGCTGACTCAGTTTTCCTCAGCTCAAGCTCCTCAAGAAAATATTATTTTCCTCTCCTTTTGACACAGTTTGCTTCTCAATTAGAGCAATGTGAATGCTCTCTTCTTACAGGTAGTTTTATATCTGTTCTGCAAGGAGAGGATAGAGAACGATTTTTAAGTTATTAAGCTTAAACTAAATTTTACTGTGCTAAGTTTTTCATCAGTCAAATTTCATGGCCATCCTGGATGTTCTTTGCTATTCCAGGGGCAGTCATGACATTAGTTACAGCAGTTTTAAAAATTTACATAAATATGTGGAAAAGGGTTACAATGCTGGTGTGATCGTTGGGAAGAGAAGGAACTGTCTTAAAATCTGATGGTCTGCCACTGTATTACTGTAGCATTTCTGGTGAGGAGGACCTCGTGTAAAGAGGTACACTTCAAACTTATCTGTGTATATGATTGTATTGTAGGTGTGTGTAGAGTTATAAAAATAGAGTTAAATTCATTATATTTCTAGTGCTAGTGTACAAAGGTAAAGGAAAAAGATGGGAAGATAAAGTGGTGAGGCACAACTGAGGGTTATTAGCTTTGAAAAGTGTTTATAGATGGCTACTGGTAACAGTAATATTGGCAAGAGAGTGAGATAAACAGGCCAGTTTTATATCTGTATTCTGGTAAGAACACATAAAAAGTAGTTAGATGGGTGTATGGACTTTTATAAATTCTCTCTGCTTTAGTTTGATGTGACTTGTATAACGCAGGCACAGAAAAGTCATGTAAAAACTACTTAAGATTTTTGAAACACCTCTTCCCCTCCCCCCCCCCCCCGTTCTGCTCTGTACAATGTATAAGCACAAACACAAGCCTGGTTCTCAGCATGTTTTGCATTATTTTTCTTCAATAAAACCACTATTTGTATATTTTTTAATCTTCCTTAATCTAAGACCTACAGGGTTTTATATCTTTCTTCTGTCTTCCTTCTGGGATTTTTCTGGTCTTCTCAGAGCAAACTTCTGTATTGCAAGACACTTCTTAAAAGTACAAGAACTGGCTATAGAGTATTTCTGTATCATTAAGGGGGCTTTCAACAGAGGTCCTAAGCATCCAGAGGTTCATGGTCAACAGCTCAAAATCCAGATGGAGATTGGTGACACGTGGTGTTCCTCAGGGGTTGGTACTGGGACCAGTGCTGTGTAGTATCTTCATCAATGACATAGACAGTGGGACTGTGTG
>JAVSBS010016338.1:45423-78855 GCA_033124195.1 Coracias cyanogaster | reverse complement strand
AGCCATCATCATTTTATGCTGCCATCAGTTGCCTGATCACACAGGCCAACACTGAACTCAGCAACATCCCCTCAGAATTCTTCTTTCAGATAGTCCTGCCATAAGTTCCTGTGGGCCCAGCTCCTCTGCTGCCCACTGTGGTGCTAGCATTGCCTGCTGAACACAACAGACAGAGATGGCTCCCTCAGTGGCCCTTCACATGGAAGGACACCACCATGAGAGCTCAGCAATATGCAACCAGCCCCAACAGAAGCCACATCCAACAGGAAGCACTTCTAACTAATCGGCTCCTGGTTAATATAGCCCTGGCCTCACCCACCACCCCAACTATGACCACCTGGGTGAGGGCAGAGCCGCAGAGCCACAGAGCCACAGAGCCACAGGTGGGCCAGGTTCTGCCTCTGAAACATGAAGCCAACAGAAACAACAAAACATTCTCCTAGGTTATGACTCATCCACAGGCGAACTCCAACTTGAGGCCCACAGCTCAGGCCCCATCACTTCATGAAACCAGGCTCCACTATAGCTCCCCAAACCCTTCAGTAGGGCAAGCGCATGGCGATACATAGTGAGGAAATTTCCTGTAGTTAGCAAATGATGTTCCAGTTGGTGTATTAAAGGGAAAGAGACTTGACGAGAAGCTGTATCTAGAGAAAGGTGGCAGTTGAACTAGTAGTACTACATTTGTTGTTTTCATAATTTTATCTTGCAAGAAGCAGCAATAACCATATCAACCAGACTTGATAGTTTTGACTGAGCGTACTAGAACAAAGGGGTAGTGATTGAAGGAATAAAATATGTTCAAAGTAGGCTGTGACCTTACAGTGAAACAGAAATTGTTTACAATAACTGGAGTTCCAAAAAGGAGACCTGTCAGAATACAAAATATCTAACAGAACAGAAATTCCCCACTGTATCCTACTGTGAGAAGTTAACAAAGACCAAATAGTTCAGCACCATAAGAACATAAATTACCTTTCCAAACCGTGTGCTAATAAATACATGGAAAATGTGCACAAGATGTGTAAAATATATGAGCATGATTTTGAACTTTGCCTATAAAATGACTTGTTAACATATGAAAGATCAAATACCTTCCTCGAAGGACTGACTTGCAGGTGCTAAATTTGCAGAATATCCCCCAGATAATTCATATCTGTTTCTGAAATCAGAAATACTGGGAAGAATAAATAAAACTAAATAAGAAACGAGTAATTGCATTTACAGTTTTCATTTTTGTGTATTTCACAGTGACTCTACTGCTCTTTGCCTACACACAGCAATTTTTAAATGTATGAATAATTTAAATTTTCCTTCTACAGAAATACAGATTCCTTTAAGTAGAGAGAAGGATGGATTTACCAGTCATAGTAATGGCATTTCTAACTATCTTGTCTATTCACACAGACACATCTTCATGCACATTTCTTAGAAGTTTATACAGATTTTGAGCTTATTTTGACAGTAGATTATACTTGGGAAACTGACTGAAAACAATCAGACTCAAAGAACACTTTACTAGTGATCTGTTGTCAATCTGAAAGCATACTGCATTGGTCTATATTTGGTCCAGCTTTATTTAGCATTTTATTTTGAAATACAGAATGCACTGGCAGAGTTTGCCTCTTAGGACGTGGATTATACATATTTTAGAGAACAGACTATGAATTCAAAGTGATCATGCATAATTGTAACCTGATACCAAGAAAATGCAATTCCACAAAAGTCAAGGCACCCCTTTAATGCTGTGGTCTGGTAAACTCCCTTTCGCAGCCTGTAGTTTTCCAATGGATTTCTGTGTGGCCCAGGGAGAGGTGTTGTTCCCTGTATCAAGCGGCCCACGAGTAGGGGGGGAATCGGACCACCCTACTTGGAAAGCAACATGTACAACAAACATGAACACCAATGTTACCTCTTGAATTTTTCATCCTGCTGCATTTTGCAAACTGCATCTCTACCTAGTTTTTACTGCTCCTATTAAGTGAAAAGACTTTGATCTAACTTCAATCACAGGATCAGTTTGTTGAAGTCAGCCAGACTGCAAAAGCACTCCACTTTGATCTATTTTGCCTTGACACGAAACAGTTCATTACAATCACACAGCTGGCACTTAATTAAGCAAACAGATGCCTGTAAAATAATAGTGACGTCTGTAACTTGGTTGATACATGATTTTGTGTTTGGAGTATGACAACACTGCCATAGATTGACATAATGTGACACGCTGTGCTCTACAAAACAGGAAAATGAGCTGGAGATGTGGACCTTGTACGCAGATTTTGCATATGCCTGTGTGTTCGCATGCTAAAAAAGAGTTCTTCTGTGTCCACTTTGGATTATCTATTTTCACTGTGAATTCTTCTTACATGGGCTTTCTCTTTCCTGGGAACGACATGCACTAATCTCACCTGATCTTCCTAAATAATAATAAAGAATAAATAATTGGCATAAACAGGTACACTGATGTAAAGCATAGCTTTCTCAGGTACTAATACAGTGAGTGTTTTATAAAGCATGTGCCACTTCCTCACTGATTCTTTTAAACGGATGCATGACAGCCTGGAAGAGAATCCAAAGGCACACTTGCTGCCAGAGGCAAGATAGGTCTTACTATACTTATCAGGGAGACGGAGAGCCTTGAATGTTACTACAGTACCTAATGTCTTTCCAATCCAGACTGAGGAATGTTACAGGGAAACACCTCTGCTAGGGTAGCATAGGTTTGGTGCCAAGCTCCAATTTATTTGTCACACTTGCTACTGATTTGGAAAAGGGAATTTAGAGCTTTTATATCAAAAAGTCCCCAGGACATGGCTTGCAAAGCCAAACAACCACAGGATTTCACAAGTTAAAGGTGTTACTGTAGAGAAAAAAAAAAGCAAAAAGAGGGAAAACTGGGGAACTTGGAGACATCTAGCTAATTTCAAAAGCTTTCTTTTTAATTAGGGTATAATTTATTGCATTCTATATTCTTCTATTCTCAGAGCAGGGCTGGGACATTTGCTGAATAGCACTATACCTTACAAATACTCTTAAGATCAAGAAAACAACTTAAATCAAGAAAACAACTTAAACCAATAAAACAATAAAAAACCAAGAAAACAATAAAACAAATGATACCTAAAAGGTTTTGTGGGGAGTAAATTTAATATATGCTTGAAATATGATATAAAGAGAAGGGGATGAAACAATGTACTTTTGAACAGCATTTTCCAAAGCATCATTGCTTCCACAATTAAGGACTATTATTCTGCAAAGTTCTTAAATATATGCTTAACTTCAAGGCACTGTGTTGCTTTGACTGAAGTGGTATGTTTAGATTTAACTGCAGGACTAAGTATTCAATTTGTTCAAGAACTAAGCAATTTCATGTGATTGAAACTAAATACATAAGTAAAATAAACAGTTTATAGTAAGAGTGAGTGTAAGATTAGAACTCAAGCACCACATACTAGACACACTTCATAATTAACTTGGCTTGATCCTCTTATATTCTTCTTTTTTTTTTTTGTAAGATACAGAGAGAGAAAAAATAAGCTAGAACCAATACTGACATCACACATGATACTGAGCATATATGTCCTAAAGCTGATAGGTCTGTCATCCCAATTCCTGTTTAAAAAAAAAAAATTCAAAACAGACAAAACCAACAAAACAAAGATCCCAGGCACACTAGTACCAGCTTTGAAAGCATAAATGTCACAATAACCTGAGGTTCTGGGATTCGTTCTGCAGTCCTGATACCACATAAACAGAGAAACAAACAACTCAGTGCATCTTGTTAATATTTGTTATCGCAAGCAGTCTCATTAAATTGCTTGGGAGCAACAATGAGAGATTTAGCAACTGTTAGAAGGTGAGACATTGGAAAGATGAAAATTATCTATCATGAAATGTTAAATTTGGCTATCATCTTTTGGAAACCTTTGCATCAGTCAAGATAAATGCAGAGAAAATGAATTTTTCATTTTGCAAAAAGCTAATAGTCTAATGTTCTGGTTTTTAATTAAATAATTAAGCCAGACCGCTATCTCCTACTCATACATCACTATGTATGCCAACAGGTTATAAATTAAGATTTCTTCTTGGAGGTTGGTAATTGTTCTGAACCATGATGGCTAACAGCTCTTGTGCTTTACTGTAGGAAAATAGGAATAGTCCTACATGAGTGTAAGTATTTTTCCAGTCACGCTAAATGTATGCCACAATGCTGTTCAGTGAGAGAAAATTCCACAGAATGTAGTGGCAAAATTGCACTTCAATGAATGCCTTTTATTTCTGCATTCTAAATAAAAAGAACCATCTGCAGCTAGACAATGTATCTGAAGGTAGCACAATCCAAAGTGTTCTGTGGTACGATATACTAGTCTTTGATATCAGCAAGCAGTAGACTAAGATTTTTCAACTGTCAGTATCTTATTCTGCTAGAAATGCAAAATCATCACCTCAGTCTCCTTTCTGCATGGGAGTAGAATTTCACTCTTCTGGAACTTCCAGAAGAAAAGTCCGTGATTTTAATGAATATTTATTGTTTTCAGATGTTGCATGAACAACTGATAGGACTAAAAGAATTACAAGCACTCATTGTACAGGTTTTGGCTGAAACAGGGTTCATTTTATTCATAGTAGCCCGTATGGTGCTATGGTTAGTATTTGCGACCAAACACCGTGTCACTAGTACACCACTGTTTTCATTATTGCTGAACAGTGCCTACACAAAATCAAGGCCCTTTCCGTTTCTCAGATGGCTCCCTTGCCAGCGAGTAGGCTGGGGGTGTGCAAGAAGTTAGGAGAGGACACAGACAGGACAGCAGACCCCATCTGACCAAAGGGATGTTCTATACCATATGATGTCATGCTCATCAATAAAAGCTGGGGGAAAGCAAGAGAAAGGGGAGAGGTTCAGTTACGGCATTTGCCTTCTCAACTGTTATGGGTGATGGAGGCCTGCATTTCTGGAAATGGTGAAACAACTGCCTGCTGATGGGAAGTAATGAATGAATGCCTTATTTTTGCTTTGCTTATGCATATAGTCTTTGCCTTACTTATTAAACTGTCTTTATTTCAACCCATGAGTTTTTGCACTTTTACCCTTCCGATTGTCTTCCCTCATCCCACTGCAGGGGAGTGAGCAAGCAGTTGTGTGGTGCTTAGCTGCCTACAAGGGTTAAACCACAACAGTACATTTTGAGTTATTTCCTCCCCCACAACACCAATATTTCTTTCATAACTGTTCCAAATCCTGCATTATGTTCTTGTACCAAATATTCTTAGTATACCACATATGCTTAGAGAAGGAGACTCACAAATACTAGTTAATTAAATCTGTTAGCTGTGCTACTGAAATTTTGTCATGAAAACAAGAATCCTCCCAAATCCTCCTTCTATGCTTTGTATTAAATACTGTAGCTTTCAAAAATCCTTCTATGACTTCTTCTTCTAAGCCAAGTGGGTTTAGCAGGTTAACTGCTTCTCGCATAAAAATATTCAGCCTATGCTTCGCAAATTCCCATCGCTTTTACTGCATGCCTCTAGAAAAGTCCCATATATATGCTATTTTGGAGTGCCCAGAGCATTTCTGAGCAATGTATGCCACCATACTACAAATAAAACATACTGCTAACTATAAGACAATCTTACAGATGATCCTGTCTTCAAGAGGGAAGAAGTAGAAATTTGGCCTGAAGCATAAGGTGGTCCTACGTCTCCCATCCTATGAGTCCCAAACCCTTTCATCACATATCCTTCCATCTCCTAATCAGAATCCAATCCCGTTTTCCTGTCACTGCCACTCACCTCAGCCAAAAGAGGAATTAACCTTATTGATCCCCACCTTGCACTGCTGTTTCCTCAGTTCTTTATCCTACTTCCCTGCTTCCGTGTCTGCATCCATCTTATCTGGATTCAGCATCACCTGAGTTCCTGCAGAAGCTTTAAAGCATATAGAGATGTCAGCTCACACTGGGAAACATTACCAACAAGCAGAGATACCTTATCTCTGAGAAAAGCAGCTCCTACACTTTAGTGGTTGATGTAATGCAAGGTGGTGGTGTGTGGGATATTTTTTGGTGGCTTTTGTCAGGAAAACTAGAAACAAAACAAAATTCTCTGTTCAATAAACCACTGTGTGATAATTGCAATATGCTGTCATTTTCCTTTTCTTTCCACTGGCACTGTTACCCTGCACATGAGACATATTGGTTAAAAACAAATTCACCGTATTTCTTTGAAATTTCACACCAAAACCCAAAACAAAACCAAAGCTTTGGGAGAATTTTCTGGAAAACAAATCCTGGGAAAATTTTAACATTTTTGCTAACTCTAAACCACTGACTAATTTTTTGAGATTTTTTTTTTAATCCTGATATCATATGTGGTACAAGAAAGATTTAGGCTGTTTATAGTGAAGGTAGGAGGTGTTAAAATTGGTTTCTGTGCTGAAACTCGTCAACTACAGAACAAAGGATCTTTCAATTCCTTCTAAGAGTTGCACTTTTAGAAAACTTTAAAGAAAATTAATCCAGGTATTACTGCATATATTGGCAAATTTAGGAATAAGGAAATAACAAAATTGATTAGGGTCCACATGAGAGCCTGATAGAAGACTAGAGGTTGCAGACAGGTGTCTTATGTCGAATTTTGTGAGGGGCAAGCTAGAACTCCATTGACATTTTATGCAAATTAGACCATGTAAAATCTGCTAACAGTTAATAGAAAACAGTCAACCAAGTGTAGAGAAATGAGTTAGACAAATGTATTCAAAAGTGGAAGATGATATTTTATTGAAAGCTCTATGCTTCAACAAAATAAATGCCCAAAGGTAAACATTAACAGTTGCTACCTGTCAAATATAGCGGGAAAGAAGAAGAATCTTCATGTAGTGGTACACTCAGATTTTTAATTTCTGATCTAAGGCACACAAAGAGTAGTGAAGGCAAGTGCAAAGAGTACTTCAAGACCAAAATGCTCTCAATCTCAATGGCAGTTTGTTCTTCTATGTAACAGGAGTTATGCATTGTTTAAAAGACAATACAGGGCAGACAAAAAACAGGCAACAAGCCAAATAAAGTGATAAATAAAAAAGAAAGATACGCACTTCACATTAGAATCAGGAGATACATAGTCTTGAGAAATGCCTAAGAAGAAAATGACAGTGCTGAAGTTGTGAAACCCACCGAAGGTGACAATAAAATCTAAACTACTGCTGTGAAAACAAGAGACGAGGAGAGCACTCAGGTTTAAACTGAAAGGTGAAGTGGGAAAGGTGAAAGTATTATTTTACAGAAAATATTTTAAATGGACATCTCAGAAAGGTACTTAAAGTCAGATTGTACTCACTTATTTAACTAAAAACTGGGTAACTACATGGAATATTGGAAGTTCTATTCCAAAAGTGATTACATAAAAATTGCACCTTCCTACTCAACAGAATTGATTGCTGTGTTTATTCAGAGCCAGATCTATTTACCTCAAAGACAAAAATAGGCCTTTACAGCTTCTTATTCCTGTCCTGTCTCCTTGCAGAGCCCACACAATTCAGCCAGGGGTCTAGATGTTATTCATTCTTGCACAACAGCTAAATTACTTTGCAAGTTTCAACTAACTATACTTGTAAGAGCAACCAGAACTCAGAAGCCGTGCAAATATTATTGAATTAAATTTTACATTGCATTATGGAGTGGGCCAGAAAAGACCTTATTGGTTCCTCCTGATCTTAAAATCTGTGTGTAAAATACTGAATTCCCTAAAAGTCATAGAGTTTTACCAGTTCAGTCAAATGTAAACATATGCAGACATAAACTAATCTACAGTCTCTTTCTGTCATTTGTTATCCTGAATGCAATTGATCTCTAGCAAACTAAATTCTTTGGTGATGCAGCTGTTGAATACAGTCCCTCCAAATTCTCAAGCATCCATCACTGTTGTAATATTCTACAAAGGTATATATTTACAGAACAGATCTAGAATGAACACCTCAGCAAGGTACTTAAATTCAGATTGTACTCTCATTTAACTAAAAACTGGGTAAGATACAAGTACTCCAATTGCATATGCAGTGTGAACTATAAAGATTAAGCCCTTGATTCTCTTCAATATTGTCTATTCAGTCTTTCAACCTTCCCAAACTGACATGCGACGTTCTTCAATTCAGTGCAGATGAAATAGATTTTAGAAAAGATGGTTTGGGTTTGATTAGCCTCATTAAAATTCTCTGTTTCCACCCCAAGATACTCTTCCTGATAAAATGCACAGAAAGTCCCATTCCAAATCTGCCCCATCACAAAGAAGAATATAACGGACAATATTCTGATGTAATCAATTATTTCAGTTTAAAATAAAGACAACATGAGTAAACTGCTTCTAGTTCCAGCTGGAGAGTCTCATGAAATGAAAACCTGTTCAGAAAACTGCATAATCCTAGAGAAAGCTTATGTACCTGTTAACCTCAAAAATTGTATGGGTCAGAGCCAAATTTCAGTCCACAGTCAGCAACACACACACACTGACACTTGGATCGTTACCAGCAGCCAGGCCCAAAACATTCAGGAATGGCTGAAGCTTTGTGTAAGCACATTATATTTGGGCCCTTTCTGTGACACGGGCCTTGTACCCACTCTTCTACTCTCGGCACTCAAGAAGATAGTGTAGGTTGGCACATGGAGCAAACACACCTTTTGGTTGCAACGTAGATGCACTCAAAGCAGGATAGAGAAGAAACACAAAAAGTGTGAACTGGATGTTTTGAAGGAGGAAGTGGGCAGAATGGGAATGATGGAAGAGACGTGGTCAGAACAGTTACACTTTCTGAAGCAGCCATAATAGTGAGGGAGAAAATGAACAGCAGACAGAAAAAGGCCAAGGAATTTGAGACATAAAAGAGGGATTTCTAGGAAATGTACACCTGTGGAGATGCTATGAAAGGGAGAAGTGACAGAAAATGGCTGCAATTAGATGAAAACAGTATCTGAAAAGCCTTCAAACCTGGGTTAAAAGTCCAAAGGTTTAGACTGCAAGGGAAAGTGGTCCATGGTACATAATATAGCAAGAGGGAAATATCCAACTTACACAAAGTTCTGGTAGCATAGGCTAACATTAAAGGGGAACAAATTTTGGATCTTTCAGACAAAAACTTCTAGATAAGAAGTCAGAACTGAGGTCAAATAGAGCAAATAAAGGGTATCTTAAAATACTGCTCTTGAGAATGAAAAACTATGCTGCTTTTGTGTTCAGAGTGTTGAGTTGGAGGCAAAATAACGGAGCTGGGAATATGAATGCCATTAACATCACAAACTCTGAGCACTTGACTAAGTGGCGCTTGAGACATGAACCTTAAACTTTACAAAGGTAATTTCCTAACTGCTGCTAACGTCCAGGGTACTGACCAAACCTCTGTTGTTACATATAAAAAACTAGAAAGAAGTCTCATAAGCTATTTTTGCTCAAATAATGCTGGTGGAAGAGAGCAGTATACAAGAAAGAGCTGAAGTTTATCAAATTGGCAACCATCTCTTTGATTTACATCTGAAATGTGAAGGGTTGGTTTTTTTTCAATTTTTCAAAATCAGCAAATACTGCCAAGTTGTTCATGCACATTTTAAACTCAGGACTTATTTTCTAAAAACAGTATTATTTTCCCCATGCTTTTTTTTCCTGTTAATGAACCTCCCCCATCTAAAAACCCAAACAACTTGCTCTCCCTACACATTGCAGTACAACTACCTGTTTCAAAGTGAGCTGTAATTTAAACAGTAAAGAAAGTTTCAGCAAGGTTGCCAGAAATAGTAATCTCTAAAGCAAATGCAGCATTTACCTCAAACACAGTATGTCTAGTTGTGAACCTCTACTGAATCTTTAAACACAGGGAAAGTGATTTTGCCTGCCCTACTGAGGAAGCCCTGCATCCAGCTCTGGATCTTCCCACCTTTGTACTGAAATAATGAGGAACACAGATGCTCTACTTTGCTAGCTGTGCAGCAAGGATGGCAAGGGATTTTAAGGCTTTTTAAGAGATGCTACCACAACCATTTCTGCAGTAGTTGTTTGATTCTGACATGAAGTAGATCATCTCATTATTTTAAAGAGCCTATTAGAAAAGCAGTTTAATACTAAAGGATTCCTCTTTGTTTTAGAGGATATTCAGCATGCAGTATTTAAAAAGTTCCGTTATTCCAATAGGCTTGTCAAGTCAATGCTAAAATGTTTTATTTTAGGGGGCAAGTCTTGCCTCCTAATTACGGGTCTGATTTTCTTCTTACTGGCATAAAGATTAAATTCCTTACAGTCAAAAGAGTTTACTGCAGTATTAGCATGAGAGTAATTATACCACAGAAATCTTCTGTAGCCAAACCTAGATAACAACAACTAAAAGCCTCCTTCCTCTTGCTTAGTAATTCCAGTCAGCTGCATATGGTAAAAAATGTGGTTTACATGGCATTTTTAAAGCTACAACAAATCATGTAGGAAGCTCCTAAAAATTACCTGCTCTCACCTTCCTGCTTACTATTATGAGTTACAAAACCTTAACTAAGGCATTAACATCACCTTTTTCTATCATGAGGGCTTTGTTTGCTGAGTTGTTAATCCTAAGGGAGCTAAATGTCATGGAATGCAGACAACCAAATATAGATACAGAGTGTTGACTGTATTGAAACTCAAAATGCCAGGCATCAGCATTTGGCGTTTTGAGAATATTATTGTTAATATTTCCAATTTTTATGCAATTCTAGATTTATCAACACATAATACTAGCAAGGCTTTTTCAACTCCACAGCTAGCTCCAAAACTGATCTGTGATGGCAACTGAGACTATACACTTTAACTAAGAACAACTCAATGAAAACTGAGACAATTGGTCAGAGATTCGGTGACCTAAGCTGGAACAGCACAGCACTACTGATGTTATTGCAGATATGGTGATTTTGCCAGAAGCTAAGAATCCAATCCAATCCATTCTTTTTTTTTTTTTCACTATCCTACGTAGCATGGTATCCTCTATCACTGTTGAAGTTCTTGAGCTATGTAGAAAGAATGCATTTACATAAAGGGACCATTAAGATCATAATGCATTTTAATAAAAAGTCTTATATCTGCTATGTTGTAGGCTTTTAAATAAAAAATATACTATATGAACTCAGGCAATATTCTAATTAAGGAAAATAGATCCAAATTGTGCAGGACAATACTAATAAATATCTCACATCAGTAAACTATGCCAGCAACATGTAAGGCCACAAAATATTGTTCAATGGAAACAGCTGCAGAAGCAGGGTGAGAAGAGGAAATATGATTCTGATACAATAACCAAAATCGAATCTGATCATTTTAATGTAAACCTAAGATGAATTAGGGGAAATTTAAAAATATGATTATTTAAATCAGTTTTTCAGTATTGGTACCAAGAATTTACTGATTTCATAGCACTCAAGTTAGACAGTGAGAGTTAGGGTCTGCTTTACCTCGCAACTATTCAGTGATGTTATAATTATATTTAAAACCCCTACAGAAAGAGGCCAAGATTTAACAAAAGGTTATTCTTTAACTCAATTACATTTAGTTTTGAAGATGTACTACCTTTTCAGTAAAACCAAACCAACAAAAAAAAAAAAGAAAAGAAACAGGAAAAAGAAATTAATAGAAAATAAAAGGAAAAGGAAAGGAAAAAACCCTAAATACTTTGCTGTCCTAAAAATGCAACTGCTATCTTTTTTCTATTTTAAGCTTCTTTCTAATCAACTACCTTAGCAACTGTTTTCATTTCAGGGAGACTAAACTGGGAAACATTAGGGCTTGTATTCACCAGGATGGGTATGAAAGCAGGATGTGTTCAACATAGAGAATGCATTTACAAAATGATACAGGCTACTGTGGGGTTTCTGAGTAATTGAAGACATTTCATAGAATCATGGAATCATTATGGTTGGAAAGGACCTCTAGGATCATCAAGTCCAACCTTCATCCCAACATCTCCCTAACCACTAGACCATTGCCTCAAGTGCCACATCTACTCATTTTTTAAACATCTCCAGGGATGGTGACTCCAGCACCTCCCTGGGCAGTCTGTTCAAGTGTCCAACCACTCTCTCAGTAAAGAATCTCTTCCTAATATCCAATCTAAACCTCCCCTGATGCAACTTGAGGCCATTTCCTCTCATTCTATCATTAGTAATATGGGAGAAGAGACCAACACCAACCTCGCTACAACCTCCTTTTCGGTAGTTGTAGAGGTAATTTAGATTACTACATCTGGTGCTAAGTATCAGCACAGCTGGATTTTTACTAAGTTTTGCTGCCATTTAAGCCTTCTCATTTAACCGTGTCTAAAACTAGGCATTAATTCTCCCAACTGTACCATTTAGTTGAGGTAATTACTGATTTTCCTCGCCTAAACTTAACGAATAAGGAAAAATAGCCTCAGAGGTTAGAAGATTACACCTACCATAACCTATAATTCCAATCACACCAAAGATGAAAATCCAGAAGAGAACCCCAGCTGTGAACCTCAATAACACAAGGAAGAGCAGACTCACAACCATTGCAATGAACAGCCCACTAGAAAGACAAGAAACAGAAACAAGTGTGAGAACCTTCACCTTCTTGCATGCCTGTTACTCCAAATGAGGGTCACTTCATCTCACATAAGAGAATGATTAGTGAAAATGTATTTCAAAATCTTCCTTATGAAAGACATCCTCATGGCTATTATCTACTCTTAGAAACAAATAGCGTACATATGATGATCTCATAGTGCAGAGCCAGAAACGTTTGTACACAGCAGGTTCTCAGGTTGGCTGAATGGGACTAGTCCAAGGCCTCTGTGGCCGTTTACAGCAGCTGAACAACTCACTGCCCTTTTCAGGCCATGGTCTAGTCTACAGTACAGAAAATTATATTGGAGGAGTACCTATGTTTCGGGAGACTGCTGGTTTATGTCCATTAAAAATCCCTACTTGCAAAGAAACCATGTTAGTAAAGTAACATTGTAGGAGTTTTCCTAGGAAAAAAACAATTAAATTAGGAGGAAAAGTAGTGACTCCTTCCACCCATCAGAAGAGGAAATGATCAGGGGATTGTGATGCATAAAACTAAACTGTCAAGACCTATCGATGGGGCCTCTAGAAAGACATCTACAGAGTGTCTTCTCCTTATCAAGTCTGTGGTAAGTTAATACTTGTTTTCATTTCACTCAAGTCAGAAGGGAAAAAATGACTGCAAAAGGCCTTTTGACGCAGCAAGGCCTTCTAAAACAACGTGAATAAAGCAATGTGAATAATAATTCCATCCAACAAGCATTCCAGTTCAGATGCTACACAGAACATTTCATTTCTCAGAATTTTAGTAGATGTTATACCAGATTTTTGTAATAGTACTGGCAAAAAATAAACCCTCTTCTTGCCTGTGTTCAGTAACTTCTCTTCCGAACCTTCCAGCTTATTTAGCCAGTTACCAAAGACAAAAAATGGATTGGCTTCATCTTAAACAATCAAAATCAAATGTTTTATGCAAAATAAGCCAGGTGGGTAGAGGGACAAGAAAAAGAACATCAGCTTATTCAGTTAAACCTGGTTATCTAAAGACCAGTTAGGCTGGTCTTAAGCCCTAGCCCTCTAAAGGATTCCTAGCATGATGTATTTGCCCTTTCTGAATGGTTTGTTCGAAATTCAGAATGTATTCCTCAAAAAAAGTTGTAGTTTTGGAGCTCAGGGTTCTATTCTTGAAAGCAGTTATTTACCTCTATCTAAAGTTATATTTAGATATACATGAGTCCTAGTAACACCAAAACTGAGAACATGATAACAACCATCCTCAACAGACTGGCTCCCTTAAAATGAGGCTTGAAAGCAGCAGTTCTTTTGAGGTATTCTAAAAAGACTAGAGCAATTCCATATTTAATTTTTAATCCATCCTCCTTTCACTATCAGGCCTTCACTGTCACTTCAACTCTGAGACTTCAGTGTTTGTCCAGGAATTGTTTGATGTATGTTATCATTTGGTGAAAAGAGTCAAGAAAATTCTATCCAACTACTTTGAAAGTAGCAAATACCGTATTTGAAATGTAGAAACAGGCTTCAGTATTTAGAATTTCTGTTCAAAAAATGGTCAATTCTCTCTCCAGCCTACCTGTTCAGGGATATCTCCTTTGAAAGGATCTGCACCACAGGCCTGATTTCAACAAGAGACCTAGAGAGAACCGAGCCTGCTGAATGCTGGTGAGTTTCTTGCTGCTGACCATTGTGAGCACAGTATCAAGGCTATGAGAAAGCTGTCCTCCCACCAGTGACTGAACACCTTTAAAAGCTGACCACATATGAACTGACTGATTTTCCATATTAAGTTTATTATCTAAAGCTTATGTATTTACCGTTGTGGATTTGCATTCAGGCTCAAATGATGTATTTGTAATATGTGCACATTATAGGCTCTCACCCGGCAAAGACTTCTGCTCTTGTTTTAAACTGATCAATACCCTAGTCCACCCAAAACAGTATCAAAGGGCTAAGAATGCACATACACTTACACATTTGCTTCAGCAAAATAGCTACTTCGTTTGTTTCAGCGCTGCAATTTCACTATATTGGTGATTAGTGAGTATCAATTCCAAGATAAAGTTAACACTGTTCAATACTTTTTGTTCTTGATGTTGCTTTGCCTGCTGCATTGGATTTATGGATTTATATTGGATTTATGGATTATAAGGGATTTAACGATACATTGCTAGTATGAATTTAGAAATTACATGTTTTATATATATGCTAATGACACTTAGCAACTGCAGCTGGTTTGAAAGTCTCAATTTTAATTAAGATTCTCCAGTTTTGGAATTGCCATGCAGATGGGTCCTGCAACAGAAGACATCACCTCCTGTTTTTCTGCCTGGTGGGATATCAAAAAGCTACTCCAGATCAACTGACACTCTACATATGTGTACATGTGTTCTGTGCTATCCCTTCCTCACATACAGAATCATAACAACATTATTATCACGTGAGAAAAGGAAATTACAGTTTATCTTTGAGTTAAAAGTAGGATTGGTAATAAGCACATACATGGTCTATTTTTTAACTCCCTGCATGCTCCGAAATGAGTTTGGAAAAATTAAAAACACCCGTGAAAATCTTACATTAAAATCCAATACCAAGAAATGGCATAGTCTTCAAAAATTTTCATTCCAACTGATCTCGCATCTAGGACATTATTGATGCCGCTGAGAAAAGACAAACCAAAGAAAAGGTCACTTTAGGTTGAAAAGCAGAATTTATTTAAACAATAAATAGGCTCACTGAAAGAATTTGAAATATCTTTGCCAGTGATAAGAGTATATCACTATCCTCCAGCTCCAGTTCTGTAACCACACCAACATCAATCCGTTACTCCAAAGAAAAAACCAGTGTGAAAATGTCTATACAGCTCCTGACAAAGCTTTATTTAAAAAGCTTTATGGGTACTACTGCCAGATATAACTGCTGATTATGTCACAAGAAAAGTGTACACTATTAAGATCTGCAATGTACCAAGAGCCAAACAGTTGTGACTTCAGAACTGCTAACAGCAGAGAAGCAGAAAACAGCTCAGTGAAGCAAAAGCTTGACTTTATGGAACTGTTTTCCAATCCTACAAAGTGCTTGCCCATATTAATGTTCCTAAGAAGTAATGAAAGATCTTATCAAAGAACAGACAATGTCGTTGTAGATGCCAGAAGAAGGGAACTCAGTAAGGTGCAGGTTTTCAGTTTTTTGGGTAGCTTTGAATTGAGAGGTAAGAGAAGGTATCCCCGTGCTCCAGACAGGCTGAGGACTGACAGCAGCCGGAAAAGGGGGGCTATTCCAGCAGTTTTCTCTCATCCTGGTTGATGCCCAGCGTTGGAGATGCTCGCTGGCCATCTGCAAGGGAGGTGTTGTCATGCATCAGAGTCCAGGACATTGCTTTTTGACCTTTAGACATGTACTGAAAGCAGGAGCATTCTGATGACGCAAGATGCCCCAAGTACTAGGACAGTCCATGTTAGTGGAAAGGCCATCATAGGAAGGAAGAGCCAAGGTCATTACCAGCTGGCCTGAAGCACGAGGATTTCATTTTGAACCTCCTTCAACTTTCTTTAATACTATTTTTTGCCAGAAAAACCAAGAATTATTTAAAAACTGACAGTCGCTCTGAGACAATCAGACTCAAACCTCTGGCTCCTTGCTCATTTCTGCATGCCACGCTGCTGCTTTTCCGTACTGGAACTCTGCAAGTGCCCAGGCACAGAGAGCCCATTTACTAGCAAGCCTTGCCTGGGTACCCTCAGCCATTTGCTACAACAGATTCTGATTGTTTTTTCAGTTCCTAATTTATTATCTCAGAATCCAAAAAACAAGCACTTAAGAACAGTAAAACCTACTTTGCAGCTTCCCTGAGATCAGTTACATTCCTTATCTTCCCTCTTCCATCTTTGAACGTAGTCTGATTTGCCACGGTGAGCACACCGTTCTTCGTGGAGAAGTCTGGGAAGCATCTCTTAAGAACTATTCAAAATATCAAAACAAAGCACACATTACATTTCATGTCAAGATCCACTGTTATCGCTTCTCTTTTGTGACATACTTTAATCATTTCAGACTCACAGTCGATTGTTTTGCAACTGATTATCTAACGATATGTTGACTTTGACAAACCTTGGAAGAGCCATGATATTCAAGATTATGATTTTTATGCTCTGGGGCTTTTTGCCCAAGCTCAGGCATGGCAGAATCATAGCTTTCAGCTGGAAAGTATAGGCACTACTGAATAACAACAGCAGTATCTGTAGCAGTTTAAGAATTTGTAATAAATGCAGAACTTACTTTATGTCAGTATCTGGGCAGCTTACAAAAACTGCAGCTTCTCAAATATGTCATTTTATGGTAATAACCAAACCAGCCCCCAGGGACAGACTCAACATGACTGGTCACAGATGGGATTAGCACCCAAAACAATACATAACAGCAAGTGTCAGCTCCTCATAGGCCAGATGGGCTCCAGTACCAGCCACTACCACTAGATATTCTTGGAGAGGAAGCAATGGAAAAAAGACAGAAACTATTGGTTAGACAGAGGGAGGAGGAGATTATAAAAGAGAGAGAAAAGGAGAAATGTTTACATACTCATTTATGTTGCCCTGCTCTTTGCTGCAGAAAGTCCTGGCTTTCATCCCAAAGGGAAAAGCAGGTCAGTCTTCCTACACAGCGGTACTTTATATAACAATCCTCTCCTTTCCTTATCAGGTTTCAAGAAATACTGATGCCAGGGTTCAATATTTAGTCTAGAATATCTACCCCACCAATTATTCTGAGGAAATAATTAAGTAACAAGTCTCTTCCTCCCTCTGTAATCTTTGCGCATTGTTGTAGTCTAAAAGAAGGTAACAGCTTCTCTGAAATTTTTTTCTGTCTTTTGGGTCAGTACATCAGTCTTCATACAAGTTCTTAATATTTTTAAAAAATTTAATCAACATCTTCTCTTTTTAAGAGAATCTGTCCCTGGTTTACATGACATCCATTTTAAAGCATGGAAAAACAAACACAAATTTCATATTTGCATGAGCTTCTGGTTCAGTGACAGATACTCTTGGTATTACACCTCAGCAGCTGAGATGAGCTCCGAGACCTGTGGTTATCTGCTCAGAAATACACGCTGACTACAGTGACAAAAACACTTTTTGGCCCCTTAATTCCTCTGTATGCCCTGCATAGCCAGAACTGCAACTGAAAAGTGAGCTGCATTGTAATGGGGCTTGAGTATCAATGGAACTTCAACAGCTGGCCATAAGATCCTCCCCACACTCACGGCATTTTCTTGATGCCAATGGAGTTGCTTGCTGACATGTTTTGGAAAGCACAATTTGAGCTGTAAAGCTTTTGTTATCAGTGACGACTCAAGAGCCAGAAAGAGCTCAGCTTGATTCGACCACAGGCTGAATGTTCACAGATGGCAGTCAGAAAACATCATAATAAACCTTCATAATTTCAAACCATTTAAAATGGAACGGACGTCGCTGCCGGATAACAGACAGCTCCTAGTGACCTTGCCACAAAACACTTTTCAGACTGGAGTTGTGCTTTAATGTGAACGCTTGTAAGTTGCTAAGATGTGTGTAAGAAGTAGAACCACTCACAAGGCCTGCTTGGAATGACCATCGAAGGACAATCTTCATCACGTAGGACTTGAGCAACAGACTAAAAAGGGGAAAAATAGGAATGCTGAATACATAGCAGAATAATTATGGGTTTTTTGTTTCTTACCCAGTCTGAGAAAATGCCCCATTTGTAGCCTCCTCCCCAAACTTGACTGGTGGAGTTGCAAGATACATTCCTGATGTAAGTGAGAATCCAAACTGTCACTGTGCTTTGGGAAAAGACTATTCTTCTTTCCTTTTCTAGTGACAAAAAAGAAAAGACCTGTTCACTTTGGATAACCATCTAAGCCAGACGTGACTGGCCAACTGCTCCTTGCCTCCCTTTCACCTTTTCTCTTAGAGTCAGAATTTAACACAATTAATATAGCTGAATTGCAAGGTGTTTTAAAGATGGGAGAAACAACACAGTGCATTTGAGTTCAAAATCAGTTACGTGAAGGACAGATCAATTCTCCTAGCTAACTTATTAAGGAACCATAGATGGCTCAGGAGCCTTAACTGGTTTGAGATCTCTGCTCTACTACTGTGGAGTACCTGAGTATTAAAGGATACTGCTTGCCACAGTACTACAACTACATGGGTAGCTGCAGATATTCTTTTAAACAAACAGTAATCATTCAAAGAGTGGGAGATCTGGTGTGCATCCAAGACCTTCACCTCTGTCAAACCACATATATGGGACAACTCCTTATGTGATGAAATCAGAATATTTCAAAGCTTAGATGTGGCTCAGTAAAATCATGCATATTAGATATTGCTTGAAGAAAAAGATGTATCCCATCACCGACTGATACATACACACCTTGCGAGGATTGTTAAAACCAGGTTTGCAGAACTGCCTGAAGTAATTCCACTGATCTGGTTTGTATCTGTAGGAAGCCTGAACATCAATGTAAGTTGCAAACCTGTCTGGGCACTTGGAGACACAAAGCTGCAAGAAAAGAAGAAAAAAAAAGAGTAAAGATACACTGGGGCAGAGAATGGTAAGAAGTCAGTGCAATTAACAAGCAAGAAAAAGGCCACCTATAAAAGTGCAGTTTTATGGAATTGCCTTCAGCAATGTTTACTGCAGTATTTAGAAAGGGACATATGTTCTCCTTTTGATTCCCTAGATGAATAATTCTAGAATTCTTTGACAGAATACACTTTCAGGGTCTCTCCTCATATCTGGCATATCAAGCCACTCTCTGTATTTTCTTAGGTTCTACGCATTCTCGTAGATATGCAGAGCTTTCAGTCTGTTGAAAAAAAGATTTTGTTTTGAACACCACAAAGCAAAACTGTAGGGTCCTCTACTTCCATCAGCAGCAGCTTATGAGCAAGGTGGTGCAGTAGCTACTTTCACAGGATACATGAAATTTCTTTCTATTACATTTAAAAGGAGAACTTCATTTTAAAAAAAGTTTCATGCAGCTAAAAGTGTTCCACCCTTGTACACAGTCTCTTCAGTCAAATACACCTCCACAGATATTGTTAAAGTCAAGTTAGGTGTAAATCACATAAAGGTGACTTTTTACTACTGACTAATGATGAATCTCCCCTAGTTACAAAGCAAGAGGGGTGCACATGCCAGGAATAAAATTCACACCACTCAAGGTACAGCCATTACAAACCAGAGTTACGCGAGAAATCACACGAGGACTGGGGTTTGATGAATGCATCCACTCAGAAGCTAAGAATTAGATTTAGGTAATGGAGAAGCAGCCGCCCCAATACTCAGACTGAAGACTCCGCTGGTCACTGGAATCATGCAAGTGTACAGCCGCTCCGACTCCTCAGTGTTCCTAAGCACTGGGAAGTAGTTTGAAGTCCATCCTTTCAGCAAGTTTCAGCCTTTTCTAGAAGGCTGCTCTCTGTTCCAAAGCTGTGCTATCCAAGCACCAGAGAGACATGCATGAAACTGTATTTTCCCTGAAGGGCGTTCCACCATATATGACTTACTTAAAGGAAATTTGGGAAAAGACCTTTTACTAATCCTTAGAGCAGGGCAGATGCTGCAAGAGGGTCTTTCTAGATGAGTTCTACAGTCCTACGGGCTACCCACAGGCCAAGGAACAAGGAAAGAAGAGTTTTGTCTTTGCTGGGACAACAGGTGACTAACAAGTATAGACATTACTATAACCTCAGTTTCCCATCTATGAAACAGGCAATGAAATACGCTGCCTATGGATCCAGTGTAGTAATGGTTTGAAAATCCAGTCTTACTCAAGTCTATCTGTGCCAGTTCTTGTTTTTTTTTTCTCCTGCAATTCGATATGAATGGGACAGGAATGAAAGACCCTGTCTGCAGTTCGGATGAGGAATTATCAAACAAACATTTCTTCAGCATTTTCACAAAAGACCAGAGATTTAACCATCTGCAGTAGCAAACAGCATTCAAAAACATTCTCTGTTTTGGAGATGTTGTGTGTTTGAAAATAAACACAGTAACTACTCTGCTCCCCAAAACTCTCCTTCAACAAGTACTTCACCTTACTTGATTCATGACCACTGCCAACTTGACCACAGCACCAGTCAAATCCCACACCTCAGTATTTCTGAACAGGCTGAATTGTTCCAGTAAGAGAGTCTAAAGACTGCAGGGTAACAGTGTCGGTGTCTGCATGTGGACAGATGGGGATTCCTGAAGCAAATCTGCTGCTGATAGAGAAAGTTTCCATTCTGACAGCAACTGGCCAGTGTTAAGAGTGTTCTTGCTCTTCCCTCCTTGCTGGAGATTTCCATCTCTTCAGCTGTGTCAAATAGTCCACACAGTCACACTAACTGATAGGCCAGAAACATCTACCAAGGATAGGGATCAGGAGTAAGGGCAAGCTGGAATGGGAAACATTTTAAAATGATAGTCAAATAAATAGATAATTAACATTTGTAATCAGTAAATTGGTTACCATACAAAAACCCTCATCCAAATTAATACTGGTCTTCACTGAATGTTGTCAGGATGGCTGAGACCATACTCTGTACCTGCAGTGTAACTGCACAGTGCAGGGACTTTGGTGGCACAGCTGGGACAGAGCAGTCCTGCACCCAATTCCTCTGGCCCACCCCCCGCCAGAAGTCATTGCCTCCTAAGATGAACTGGCACAAGTGGTTGTGCGATTGTTCAACAAAACAGGTCAGTAAAATGGTCTTATGTAAAAAAGGTAAGGAGGATAATTTTAACCCCCACAAGCTCAGTGACTAGGTTTATTTCACAGCTTCATGAGAAGTTGCAGCACAGCTAAAGAATTACAAATTGTGACAAAAGGCAAGAACAAGCTTTCAAAATCTTAACTTTTGAAAGTGTCACAGGCTCTAACCAGACCCAGATACTCGTGTTACTGGGGTTGTGCACGTTTTCTTGAACATATCTAATTTGGAAAACTCTAGATGTCAATCAAAATTATTTTCTGCATGCACTGATCACTACTGGATCACTATCTATCATGAATTCATAAGTAACAAATTCCTGTGTTCAACTAAACAGACTTTTTTTGGTCAAGTCTTATCCAAAATACACAATCTTTTGCATTTCTATTTCTTTTTTCTGACCATCGCAGGCTACAGAGACTATGTGCTATACATCATCTATAAGACAATCATATTATATTTTGAAGGATACGAACAGCAATTTTAAATCCGAACAAATGTATGTCTAGATCTTAAGCACCATGACTAAGAGGCAGGGAAGGTATTTTATCTCTGTATTTCACTCACCTGTGTTGTAGGGCACTGTAGGTTTATTAACACTATGGGGCTGGCACATTTCAGAATGTTAAAGTAAAACAAAATGGTCTTGTTCCTATAGAAGCGGATATAAGATAATTAATGTTATAAATATGGATGCTTAAACATCCTACCACGCAAAAATTTATAGCATACTTCAATATTTAAATTCTATTATTGTGAACGGTCATTTTGCAAACACAAGATAAAAAAAACAAATCCCAAGCAGACCCTGAATGTTCCATGCCAAGATTATCTCTGAAACCAGAAGTATTTGTTCTAAAGAATGCTAATTTTGTGAAGTTTTTTCCATAGTACGGTTTTAAGCTGAAACAGCCCTAGGCACTGTTACAGGTATCTGTAGTTCTGCCGCTAAGGAGTGAGGTCTGTCCGATGGCCCTGCAAAAATGCTGTGGTCCCTTTGCTTACGCTGAGCATACTGTGTATGTTCTGCACACAATATTGCTACCAGCAAAGGCTACACGGTAAAAGCTGCCTATTTTTTGTTGATCAGAAGGTGGCACCAAAATCAATCTTAAGTTTTTTAGGCTGGAAACCAAGAATGGCTAACCAGAAAACAGAATGATAATAGCATCCGATAAAAACACCAATAAAGCTCCTTTAATATAAACAAGGGACAGTCTAAGAGGTTTGCATCCACATACTCAATAGCTTCGGGAACTTGGGACCTTGGGGCAGCTGTCACCTCAGTTTGGATTTGTTGGGGGGAGCGAGGATTGGGGAGCAGAGAAGGGGTGCAGTGAGGGGAACACACACAACACTACAACTTTTTCTCCAAGTTTTTCCTCTTCAGGACATTGGACTCTCCAACAACTGCTGTAAAGAATCTTAGGTGGAGAGTGGAACAGGTCTTCTCACACTATTTAGTTTGTTTCCTCTGTAAAAAAACTTGAGAGGATATCAAGTCCTAGCTCTGCCTCTGTTCCACTCCCTGTCCCCTGCTCCTCTCCTTCAGAACTGCCTTTGGACAACAGCTTCCTCAGGTTTTCCTCAGAAAGCTAAATGGGAAAAGAAAAAAGCAGCAAGGAGCTGTTGTCATACACTAGCTTCTGTTTTGCTTCCTGCATAGCATCCAGCTTCTTGACGCGACAGGGGCAGAAAGAGTGCCTAATACTCGCTCTTTAAAAAGGAGAAGGTGAGGGGAAAAGCAAACTATTTTTTAAATTCTGTTTCATAAAATACTTAGATTTTCAGAGAAAACATTGATGCGTCTACTTTCTTTCCTGAGCAGCTACTTTCATGTAGCAGTACCCTATTGATATCAACCATTTGGTTTTATTTTTACCACTCAGAATTTAAAAAGACTGGGAACCAGAGACAAGCAAAGAGAGCCGCTCGGCTGACACACCCAGGAAAGGTTCGGCTCCAGCTGCCCGCCTCCCACACCACTCAGCCTGCTCTCCACCAGCACTGGATAAGCACCCAAAATAATAAAGAGCTTTTCCTTATGACCTTTTCTGTTATTTGGTGTACGTCAAGAAAAACTAAGAACCAGGCTACAATGCTTTAGGACTACACTTGTCCCAAGGTGGACAGAAGAATTACTCAGTGGATTATTAACTATCCAAACTTTGGCAGTCAGAAGCTGTGCCAGCTACTCACTTCCTATGCAATTAGCGATGCAATCTTTACATTATACTGATGCTTTACCCAAAATATTTTCTGAACGATGAAAACAACTGCATTACGCAATAGTTTTAGTCTAGATTTGCACCGAGCAATTCACCTACTTCTGAACTTTATCTGGAATAAATATAGTAAGAGTGTCACCATCTCTTCAGCTTCCCACAAGAACCCCCAGCAGACAGAGAGATTTGACACCTCACATCTTATTCATTGTGCATGAGCATGTGAATAGATTTAGTACTCACTCATTGAGGGTACCCTTCTGACCACAGAACTGCCCATAGCTGTCAGTTGGATAAATCACTTTCCGGGGGTCGCCGTGCACCCAAGCTGCAAATATACACATAGCTTTTAAGATTTTAGCCAAGTGTACACAGGTAATAGTTGAAATCAAGTAGCATTAAAATATATCACCTCAAATGTATCACTGTAATCTTTGTTCATCACCACTGAAGAGTATTATTAGTAGATTTTCTAATGAAAAATCAAAATACAAACCAACCTAAACTGAACGAGACAGGGATGAATCAGTAAGAAAGCAAAGCAGTTCACTTTTTACCTTCAGGGCACATATAACTGGGTTGTATCCACAATATGATGTAATGGACTTAAAAAATAATGGTTATTAAAATCAGGGGAAAGAACAGGAGCTAACTATGTACACAGAGGCAACCACAATGGCTTTGAGGTTAACGGGATTACCAGGGTGTGCGACAGAAACACACAGGGTGTGACTTAATCTGATGGACTAGATTTGCACTAAGAATGGAAACAAAACTCTCACTTTGTAAATGAACATATTTCCTGACCTCTCACTTGGCAGTTGTCCCATTTTTCAGTTAGTCGGTCTCCACCTGGCAACTTACACATTATAGGCCAGCATGAATCATAGCACTGAATGTGCAGAGAGGTTTACATTGAACTTTAAAACTTCTTTTCTCCATTTCAAAGCAGGATTTCCTCTCCAAGCCATTTTCACCTGCACTGTTACTTGCCTTTGAGGAGCAAGTACACACCAGCTATCAGTATCCCTATCAGCATTATTATTTCTAAGCTGCAATGTGCAGACCTGACTAAGCTTCCTTCACGCCTAGCCAATAACTAGTCTTTGAATGGTTCTGACTACTAACTGCTTATTTGAAATTTCATTTAAGTATCATCCACAAGTAAGATACAATGCCAGAATATAATTCCATATCACTACCCTGAGCTGACACCCTAAAATCAGGTTGCTAGAGAACTGTAGAAAAGACCATTGATTCTTCTCCCAAACATTTCCTTATGCTTGTATTACGCGGAAAAGATTACAGGTATTACAAAGATTTTAGTCCTAATCATTCCCCCTCTTGCACTATAGACTGAATGTCAGGAGCCCACTTAGCACACACTTTAGGCTTTGATCTATGCAAACCACCTTGAACTTGCTTCTCCGTAATTACCCCATTTTCTCTCAACTTTGTGACATTGTACTTAGTCATTTGTGAAACTGTCATTTTCCTCAAGGTCACTTTGGTGAGAATAACAACCTTTAACACTAATGAGGTGCAGTGGAGACAGAATCTACACAAGATCTCAGAGCAGCAGACTGCAAATGTATTGAGATGAACAGGACAGATGCATAACATATCTTCAGTGATTTGCAAAGTTATAAAGAATCTGCAATGCTACCTTCCACATGGAATGGTTTCAGGTTACCAAATGAATCTACTAGTTCTTTTTAACCTATGCTAGTTTTCCTGGGTTTTGGAGCTTGTAAATTAATGCGCTGCTAGGAATCAGTACGTTCTGAACATTCAGAGTAACTGCATCTCAGATTAATGGTGGTGTTCTGATGCTCAGCGAAAGCTAAAGAGCTTTGCCAGTGTTAAACCCCTTTGATTTTGTTAGCCCTTGTTTACTTATTTCAGTAGCACTACTTAATGGGAACATTTAGGAGGCATCAACTCTCTCTTAGGAACTGCAGCAGTCAGCTGCTCACTCCTCATCTCTACGTTATGCCACGTTCACTTTCTCCCATTGTGACTCTGACAAGAGGGAGTTTTTCTTTCTACTTTAATACGACCCTGCCTTTCATACACAGAAAATCCTGGTCCCAAATTATCAAGCTCCTCTACAGACCTGAAAGACCTTTCAGGCCTTACTTGTATGATGTTAGATGGCTCTAATAAGTCAGCGTTTTCCCAGCACCCAAATTAGAATCATAAGACTCATTCAGGCTGGAAAAGACCCTTGGGATCATTGAGGTCAAACCACGGCAGAAGGGGTGGTGCAACCATTCCTTTGCTCTCAGTCCTATCTCCCCACTTCGCATCCTGCCCTACGGCCAGCAGCCCACACAGCTGGATGATCAACTCACCCAGCCAAAGAGCACAGATCTTTTTATTTCTCCTAACTGCAAGGCCACATAAGCCTGAGTGCTCTCACAAAGAGGGCAGGAGGAGCAAATTAAAGCAATATTTTAGTCCTGATATAAGATGATCACAAAACCATATCCTTCGTTCATAAACAACTAAAAAATGGAATGTAATAGGATGTCTACCCACGCTCAGCGTATCAAAGCAGGATGGGATTCTTAACAGGGAATCAGTTGAAGTGAAAATTCTTTCCTGATTTTGTTAAATCACCCTTTTAAGTTTCCAATTCTTGAACTGAGCAAAATGGCTCAGATTTTAACCTATATAGTTGAGATGGTACCGGCTTTGCAATAAACAATTTAATGGATGCTGAAGCCAGTTTACTGTAGGTACAAGTTAAAGCTATTAGCTTTGGCACCTGCAAGAACGATCAAGGTAAGTGCTACCATTACTCATCTGCTGCTTAATATTCATCAGGCACCTTGCTAGTCTGACACAACCCGGGATTACCGCAATTCAGTGTCAGCTAATGCCAAGCCGATGAAACGTCGCCCTCCGCCTCCGACTTGCGTTGGAAGGCTGAAATGAATGATGGTCACGCACCAAGGTCCTTGTGGTGCTGCTCCCTGGCTAGGTAAGAGCAAGCCAGTTGGAAGGCCCGGGCTTCATCCAGAGCTTGCATGAGACCTGCAGCTTTCTGCCCCACCATGTGTCCCGGGGACTCTACTGATAGAACGGACTTACAAAGCCTTGCAAATCTAGGACCCTCCATAATGTAATTGCATTTAGTTGATCCAACATTAGGGGTTTTTAAATTAGTTTGGCAGATTATTCAAGATTATTTTTTGCATTTGGCTGCATTTTTTCATTTAGCACCAGGAAAACAGGAAGCAGCAGAGATAAACCCCACCACGCCAGATTCAAAGTACTGACAAGAATTTTGTAGCAAGACTTGTATCTGCTTCATATAGATAATTTGGAAGTAGTCACTACTGCCAACAATATCACTCTCCTAAGCAGCATATTAAATCTGGAGTTATTTTGCACTCCTCAGACAAACTTGGGAGAAAGGAGATAAACACTGTAACACAGCACCGGCTGGGGATTTTTGCTACCTCAGACTTAGTAAGGATCTTTCCTCCAGAAGAGCCCGGGTGACACGGACTAACGCCCTTCAGCCTGGCTGGGTGGACTAACACAGCCAGCAAGAACAAAACTCCGCTCCTCAGACGGGCAGAGCAGTGCATTCCACTCACATTCTTTATCGTTCTAATACCAAGTCTGCTGAAATATTTCCAACAGCTCCCTTCGTTTAACTGTGTTTGTATCAATCCCTGGTCTCAAATTTAATCACTCATCTCTTGCAGCGTGTTTCTCAATTATTAGTAGAAATGAGCAGAGCACAAACAATGGAACACAGTGCTCACTTCTGAACAGAATTTTTGTTCAGACCACACATGCTTTGCCATAACAAAATTGCCTAAAACTACTCCTGCTTGGTAGTAGGTGTCCTGTATGCTTTTTAATATTAATATTAAAAAGAATATGCTTTTTAAAAATTGATTTGGCACACTTTGTGAAATTCCATCACTGCGATCAGCTTGCTGGGTGGATGGAGCAAGACACCTCTCAGCTGAATTCCAAAGAGAAACAAAAAATAATTGGGTCTGATTTACTACATACATATTTACCACCTAATTAACTCTGCAGCAGAAAGAGAAGGGAAATGAGCAACAGAAGAGGAAATAAGCAGCTTCTTTCACTGCCTGTGCCAGGACCAACCTAACAAACTTAATCCTCTGTCACCTTCTTTACAAACTTAGAGCAATGACAGTGAAAGAATCCATGTGATAACCAATTTTTCTGGCCTAGTCAGTGAGGAATAAGTACCCAACTCAGCAACTCCCAGAGTGAGGAAGGTTATTGTAAGAACTAGCCTCACAGAGCAGCACTGTGTTTTGCGTGTTGCGTGGCACTATTGGTGACTCATTATCAAGGACTACGTTAAAAGGAATCCAGTCACACAAAACTTTTATTCCAGCATGCTCTGGTGCTCATAAGGCTGCAGTCTGAGTGCTGGCACAAATAATTGGGCTAAAAAGGAAAACCAAAGAACAGCTGAACCATATTCCATATTACACAGCTGACTCAGCCCTCAGAGCAGCAATGTGACATCTCATGACACCAGTAGAGCATTTTCAGGAGCCCTGCAGTTATGTCAGTGCTTTCACTGATGTGAAGCCAGCACACATGGACAGTATCAAAAATAGCTAACATCTGTCACTAAATGTCTGTCAGATGCACTCCTTTTTTTTCTGTGCTTTATGGGCTATGTCAGTGGTTGTGAAGGTTGGAAAGCTCCCTGTTAAGGAGAACGTGTGAACAGAACAATGGCATCCTCTGGTACTTAAAAATGAACTGCAAATCTCTCTATGCTATTTGTCTCATTCCCCCTACTGTGTGTTTTAAAAGGGCAGTCTTTCATACAATTATTTCCCTTAAAAGTACTTTTTTTATGTCTCAATGTGTGGAGAAACCGACCTGTCAAATTGTTCTTAAGGCTTTTTAACACAAGCAATTTACTAATGTGTTGGAACAGGTGATACAGAATTTGTAAATCCGTGTTGGTAACGGTGGTGCTGTGTAAGCATCCCTTGGAGCAACACAACAAGAGTTGTTACTTTGAATTAACCTGTCCTTTGGAATGTGAGGCTCTTTTCCAAGATAACTTATCTTCTGCCTTTTATGTACACTTTTCTGAATTAAAGAAGTCTTAAATTAAGAGGCTAAACATTTGTAAAGTATCACCCAGAGAAGCCCAGTGTCTCTGAAATAAACATAAAGAGTTAAGTCAGTTTGATAGGAAGGAAAACTACATGGAATGTTAAATTAGCGCTGTTAGTTCATCTGTAAAGTTAAAAGAATGATAAGAAAGTAAATAATGGAATAACAACTCCTATTCAGTACAGTCACTCCACAGCAGCCACCACCAAAGCAGAATGAAGAACAGTTAGTATTAAAAATCACTTGGTTTCATCCTTCAAGGAGAACTGATCACCTTTTATACATCTTACATTTCAGCCCCTTGACACATAAGAAAATTCTACCCCACTGTTGCACAGACACATACACAGCTGAAGCCTATGTGAGCTACACATACAACACTGGCAGCAAAATTTGGCTCAGATTTTCAATCATAGCAGTTGTGTGATGAACCTGCATTTATTGCTTACCTCTCAAGCCAAATTAAACAGGGCTCCAGAGCAGTATTCACACATATTCAAGAAATTGCAAGAACCTACTTTTTTTTTTTTTCTTCTATAATAAGCCAGAAGGCATTATGACTAAGGACTGATTTATCATTTATTTTCTCTTATTATGAGCTTCTTTGACTCTCATATATTTTGTGCGGGGCTGGCCCCTGGAACCGTATCAAAACTGATCTCACTTTTAACTTAGAAATAAATTAGAGTAAAAAGAATAGCTGAAGCACAGTTCAAGGAAAGATGAAAAGCAAGGGCCATGTGGATCTGGATTTGGAGCTGAACTATAGGTTTCTATACTGAAAATTCAAATCTTCCCTGTAAGAAAGGTAGAAAAAGTCACCTGCTACAAATTGAGTATCTGGTTCCAGGAACAGGTTCTAGCTTTAAGCAATATTCCATAAGGTTTGCAAGGGAAGGCTGTTCAGATGCCTTGTGTCCAGGGGGAAACCGCTGCATGTGCAGAGCAGGGAATATGACCAAGTCACTGCCTCACATCACAGTAACTGTATTGTCTGAGATCACAGACATAAAGAATCAAGGAACTGGCCAGTCCTCTTCTGCTGCGATCTGCTGCTAAAACATCTAGCATATGGGGTTCTTTGGAAACTGCACATACACAGCTGACACAAAGTTCTACTAAAAAAATTAAAGAGATGTATATAGTGCTGGAACGAGAGCCAAGATCTGGCAGCACAAGAATACTGCACAGCTAGAAACTGCCAGCGCTCTCCTTCCCCTGTGTCCAGGCAGCAGCACTTCAGAACACTGCCTGTCGGCACAGGGGCAGGTCCCAGTCACCAGAGCATCTGTATGCTCAAGAAAACAACAAACGCTCCTCTGACCTGAATCCAGCTCCTTCAGTTCTGGCTTTGCATTTGAACAGTGACAGGAGAGAGCAGAACATCAAGGAAGAATGAGTCAGTTGGTCAGGAAGAGGACAACAGCATAGACTTAGGGGGATGTCCTTCAGACAGCACACTCCCAGCACCAAGTGGGAGGTATGGCAGGTCTGCAACAGCTGTGCGTAGTCCAGCAGCTACTACTGCTTCTCAGGACTAGTGATCCTTTTCTCCAGCCTACTCCAGAGTAGGTTTAGTAGCAGACACACGTATGTATTGCATGTATACTCTGGTAAACTCTCTCTTATAGCTGGGAGTTGTGTGACTATTTCTGTTCCAAATACTTTCACAAGTCAAATGAACATTAGTGTTGATTTGGAATGAAGCAAAGTGGGAACAATTAAATTAGGCCACATGGGCAAGAAGATGCTTCATTCCATAGCAAAGGAAAGGTTCTTTCAGCAATAGTCTACAGAACACAAAGCATCTTAAAATGCAAGTGTTTAACATTTACTGTCAGATTAATGAAAAACAAAAGTGAATTTTTCCACCATAGTTACTTTATGACAGCAAAATTTTCAAAAATTATCAAACCATGTCATTTTTACTCAAACACAATGTTGAGCTTTTCGTCAGTAAACACATGGTTTTGAACTTCTCTCTTATTACAACAGATACAATGCTAAGGCGTTATCTGCTTCTATGCAAGCTTATTGGGCAAGCAAAAGGGACAACTCAGTTCAAATTTTAACACTCACAAAGCTGCCTTTCCCGTGCATGAGAAAGCACAATTATACCTGCGTTTACTTACCCACAATTCCTAATGCGATGTAACCCAGAATGACAACTATGAAGATCACACAGCAAATAACATCTGTACAGTGCCTAGGGACAGAAATAAACATTTTTTAAAATAAGGTGTCTAATATGACCTGTCATAGGGTATTTTAACATCTGAGTATGATGTCTGCACCTGCACTTAGTAGAAGTCTTACGCACAAAATCATCATCAATCAGTAAATAAATGTGTGTGCTTTTTGTGTTGTAGACAGCAATAAAAACATATTGAGAAACAGGTTTAAATATTCTTAAAACAAATAATAGCTTATAGCATCAAATCCATGAGTTCACTTACGGTATAAGCTACTGCAGGACATCTGCCTCAGCACGTCTCTGAAGATGCTATCAAATATTGCCAACAGTGCCATGAAAGAAACACTGAGCACAACTTACCTGTATTATAAATAGCTTATGAATGGAAAAATAACAGCATGAAATGAAAAAAAAAGCCTGTATGCAATGACCCCTGATGTCTGCACAGAAGTTTGACTCAGCTGCTTGACCTCATTTAAAGCAACCAACACATGCTTTACAGAGAGGACAAAAAAACCTCAACATATTGTGGAGAGCCATACCTTCTTTTACAGACAAGCAATCAAAGAACAGCACTCTCCAGCCTGAAAATAGAGTCACCGAATAAATAAACTATGCGTATTCAATTAAATTACTGTCTTGTCCTTATTTCGCTGCATATTAAGTTCATGCAGGCAGTGGACCACTAGAGTAATTTTTCTCCGGTGTCTGACCTTGATTAGAGCAGTTCCAGGAGTATAATTAAAGTGCAGTACGACACTCTCAAGTGAGCAGGAGAAGGTCAGTGTACACTCCTGGAGAGCATCCACTCCAAGGGCCCCAGCTGGGGTGAGCGGTTCTCTCCTTCACAAGTCACCTTCACTTTCTACAGATGTGTGGAAGCAAAATATCCACTGTCTTACAGGCCCTTGGAGGCTGCACGGGTTAAGAAACAGTTAAAGCTAATGGTCTTGCCAGGATTTAATTAACAAAGGAGTGCACTGCTCCTAAAAGGGCGATGCCTAGAGCTTCCTTATCTGAAGGGTTTGAATTTCTGGTGTTATTTACCATGTCCTACTTATCTGACGCAGTTTTGGTGAAGAACTGGTTGTATAACCTAACAGTCTACAAACGGTAGCTGTCCCATCTGGGCAGGGTTCATGTCCACAGAGCCTGTCCATGCTGCTCTGGGCTGTCCCCACCACTGTAGTAACCAACTGCTGCTCTTCTGACCTGATCTAAATCCTGTTCCACTTTTCCATGACGAATGAGTGAGCAATAATCACCCCAGGAAAGCTAACACATGCTTCCAGTTAAAGTACAGAACTACCTTCATAAAATGAGCGATGTTCATCTCTGCTTGCAAGTCCATGCGCATGGATGTAAGCTGAACCTCGCCCGTAAAAGATATCTTAGAATCCAATTCCAACTGACACAGCCTTTTTCAGCATCTCCCATTCTTTCCATTTTGCAGTCCATGTTTCCCCTTAAAGAGAGCTGTTACTCTTCAGCATAAAGGAGATAAAGACAGCAGATCTCTTAAGCAGTTGGAGAACTTGAAAAGTGTTTCCCGGTGTGGAAAAGGAATGGAAATCCTGTATAATTCTCTAGAGAGACACAGTTTTAACATCTCATTGAAATAAATTTTCAGTGAGGCCAAGGTGGTACAGGATTCAAGGTCAATATGACAGTAATCTAAGAAAGCACAACTGCTCGAGGTACAAGAAGAGATGCTGAAAGAATGCTGCTCATTTTCCCGATCTCTGTTCAGAAGCGGTTCTGACACCGCTCAAGCTTGGCTCTTACCCCATCAGAGCCATTTGTACGTACAATATTTAATTCAAGATATCTCAGAAGAAACATGGCACCATAAATACTTTAATTACAATTCCTATAGCCTCAAAAACCTCTTCTAGTCCAATTCTCACAGGTCTCACTTTATGATACCTAAATGCAATTAAAGGTGACACTCAGCGGTGGTAAAGCTTCCTTTAAAAGTTTTGCAGAGCCACCATAAACAAGCGCCCAAAACACCTCACCAGAATGCAGGGTCTTCTGCTCTTTGCAATACACAAACTTCTGTATAGTACCTACGAAAACCCGCTGTTGCCATGTATTGCTGTTACATAAATATTTAAAAATTGTGTAAGAAGTAGATGAAGCCTCTTCAGAAAAGTTTGAAACAGTTCATACAGACTGGTTGTTGTTCATACAAAATAATTGCTTATTTTGCTAGACACTGTGGGTGAAGCCCTGGCTCCGCTTAGCATCATCGTTAGCTCAAGAAGCTCATGTTCTTGAGAGCTCATAATATCACCTCATAAATGCAAGGCTCCACAGGATACCGAAAAAAAAAAAAGGTAAAACATCTGAAATGAATAAACTAAAGTAACTCTGTAAAGATACAAGGTTATACTGTGAAGATTCTGGGAGCTTCCAAAGTTGCAGGAACCTGAATGATGGGAATTGCCTTCTCCTAACCAGGAGATACTGGAAGCCCATGCTTATTACTGAAATCGAATCAGAAATTACCCAGCCATGCTTCACAGAATCACAGAATCACAGAATCGTTATGGTTGGAAAGGACCTCCAGGGTCATCAAGTCCAACCTTTCTCCT
>JAVSBS010016338.1:11388-24907 GCA_033124195.1 Coracias cyanogaster | reverse complement strand
TTTACTCAGTCTCCTTAACAAGCCTTTGGATGTCATTATTGTATTAATTATCTTTATTGGCAAGCTGTTGCAAGATGTTTTCTGTGGCTCCCCACCACCACCCTTGCTTCTCTGTATATTGTATCTGAAATAAAAACATTCATTTTCTTTGAGAGACTGAAAAACTGGAAACAGAGTAAGACATTTTCTGCCCTAATTCAGAAATTCTACGCCTTGAGCATTGCTTTTCTGGCCATGCATGCCTAAGAATACCTTTCACAATGATCTGCAGGGTTGTTTTCCCCAGACACTGCTGAGATACCAATAGATCCCCTATGCAGAGCAGTATCTGGTAAATTACACTAAATTAGTCAGGACAGTTCAACAAACCACAAGTATGTTGATGGTTTAAAGCATTTCCAAAAGCTAGAAAATACTTTATTTTCCCTTCATAATGGGTATTTTTTGAACCATGCACACAGTTTCATGTGAAAGTCTAACTGCTCAATAGCATGACCAACATTTGCACTTGGTTAACTAGTACCTGGTATGAAGCTTGAAGACCGAAATAACTGGTTGTCCTGGTTTCGGCCAATTACATTGTTGGGCAAACAATAGATTTGTCCAGAAAATGAGTGACTCATAGATAAGATTAGAAAGCCTTATTATTAGACACTTGCTAATTGACTGGCTCTTCTCTGTATAGCTACAAACACCTTGTAGAGATATTCTTCTTTAAGAAAAAAAAGAATGATATAAAGGAAAGTATTCACACAGAGATTTGGCAACTCATGACTATTGCTGCTGCAGCAGAGGTTAGCATTTATGTCTCCATAACAGCATACATAAGATGCATTATTATGAACGCCCGCCTTTCTGAAAGCAGCCTATGTACAGCACGCTGTCTGGTACAAGGAGCAAAGCACTAGCTCTCCGTGGTCATTTTTGAACCATTTAGATAGGCAGTTTGTAAGATTGTGTTAATTAGATCCACTATTTCAATAGACAGTCACATTTTCATTTATTTTGCCTTCATTTCTGAGACTACTGCCACTTAGTACAGGATGTGTTCTGCAGTCTTACCAGTGTTAACAATGGCTCTGTGTATCTGGAACAGTTAATAGATTCACAAAATGATCACACTGGCAGATTTAATTTAAGAATTTGTTTGAGCAAATAAATCCCTTACAGTTGCTTAGAAATGCTCAGAAGTGACCCTTCATTCCAAGTTTTTTCCATTTATTAATAAAAAACAGACTTCCACTATATTCTCTACTTGTCTTCATAAAAAATCCTCTGGAATAAAAAGCATGAGTTTAGAGAAAGCCAAATCTGTTCTTAGACAAAAGAAGGGGAGTGGGACTACTGATGCTTTCTGCCTCTATAGACCCCTAACAGTATAATACGCTGTTCCAAGTTGGTCTGCAGCCATTGAGCCAAGTTCTTTTCCAAGGTAACAAGACTGTTAATTATTAAGTAATTCAACATTAGTTAAACGTTTTTGTCCCAAAAGGAACGTGTCAGCATTTCCAACATAGACAATTAATGAGATATTGTTACACTGATGCAGAATATAATGTTTCCATACATCTAATTATTATGTGCCACAGTAGAAAAATAGGATTTGAATGGTGACTTGAAAATTCTTTTACTGATTTTAAATGTAAGATTAGATGTGAAAAACTTCACTAGTTTTTCTAGAAATTAGCTAGATATTTGAAAAAACTGATATATAGTGATTCTTTAGTCTATTTAACCTGTACAGAGGCTAACTTGCAATGATGCTCTGCAGAGAGCACCGTGCATGATGAGACAAGTCTTTCTATGAGCAGTCAGTTCCTGCAGACGCACATGTCAGGTTCCTTCCCGAAGCACACAGAGCTGGCTTCCCCCCTCCACTTCAACGGCAAAATACATGATGTGCTCAGTGTGTAAGACTCAGCCTATTATAACTGGTTTGCAGATTTCCAGACCACTACTCACACTTTATACACAGATGACAGGAAACATATATTCCAGCTCCCAGGAGGGAAATAAATAAACAAACAAATAACAGCCCACTGTGGATGTGAATATTTAACACGAATGTTTAACACATGAATATCTAAAAGACTGACAAGTAACTTGTGTAGAAGAAACATCCTGAAGACACATCAAAACCAGACAAAAGCAGGAAGTAAAATACAATCTGGGGGGATTCTCAGAATACATATTAATCCTAGCAACACGGAAGAAATTTTAAGAGAGCTGCAAAAATATAAAAAAAAAATATGGAAGCCATAAAAATAAGGATTTGTTTTACTCTGCTGAAAGAACAGAAAATTCCTTCACAGCCTGATCAGTGAAACACCTCACCTCCTTATAAAAAGTCACAGAGAAAAGCGCATTTTACCATCCCAGGCTCAACTTTATGCACTGCAGATGTCCCTTAACATTTTAAGAACACCAATAAGCAATAAAATCATAATGGATGTAAGTTTGCTGACTCAAATTTCCAGTACTATTTTCTCTACTTGAAATGCTTAATATTAGGCCCAGATGCCTAAAAACCAGTCTCTAGTTTAACCTCCAATGTATTCCTATAAATTGATATCTTATATTTGGTAAATATTAATAATTGCATAGATTATAACTGGAAACTAGAGTTCCTGCTCTTATAAAAGACTACTGGGACAAAGTTGTAATATCCTGTGAAAACCTAAGAATTAGAAGCAAACTAAATCCTAAAAATTGAGCCCTTAGCATTACATTTTTGTTGCTGAATTCACCGCAATGCTTTTTTCTAGTGGGTATCTGGCACTGAAAAGAATTGTCAAGAACTATAATAATAACCAATAACTAATAAATTATTGTTCTTGTTGTTGTTATATGTCCCGATAAAAACTGTATTTAAAGTGGCATGTGTTAACACCCAGGTTACTTGGACTTTGCCACATATGAATGTCAGTTGCTAGCACACAGATACCACAAATATGTACTGAAGCACAGTCTGTCTTCTGATTCCTGCCCAATACTGCAAAGCACATAAGCCTCACATTCGGCCACGAAGATGCTGTCAACATGCTTTGCTAAACTGAAGTTTATAGCAGTGAGACAGGTTGCTGTGGCTAGTAACTCTGTTACTGATGCCATGAAGAATTCCACTCTTGTCTTTCCCAACGGTACACCAATAGAATGTACACAGGACACATTTACTGCCAGACAGGGCAGGTCCCAGCACTCCTTTCATGGCCTTTAGAGACTGTGCTTAAATTAGAATTGAGCTTACAAAATGCATTACCCCAGCACATTAATCTAACCTCTTGAGACCTTGAGGGAATTGCGCATCAACATAAATTTCATGGTCTGCAGTCTGAATTTGCCTTCTACAGCGAACCACCACACCGTACTATTCATTCTGATGAGCCTCTGGTTGATAGGAACAAAAGGTATTGCAAAACTGAACTGTCAGCGTGCGAAGGGAAGATTTCACAGTGTATGCTTATGCTCTCTTTTCTCCTTAGTGTTCTGCTAATCCACTAATCTCTTTAAAAAAGGAAAGTGAGAAAGACACTGTATATATACTACACTAGGTAGTATATATACACTGTACTATGTATAAATGTGAAATACATTATTACCAGCACTCACTAAATATTCCAAATCTCTAGAGAAGCTAAAAACACCCCAAAACTATTAACTAGCAATTTTTGCGATGATTGTATTTTACCTACAATTTGTTTCCATGTGTCTGTGAGCATTCACATATACAGATTAAAAACTGGAAGAATTTTCTTCACTAACTCTGAAATGCAAGATTTTAACACTCCAGGGTGACGTGTGCCTGTGTGTCACTGCATGATAATGCTTGCCTCACCTATACTCAGCTAGCAGACTACACACTTCCTTTCTAGTCCATCAGAAAGACTGTTTGTTAAGACAGCCAATCCCTCGGTAATAGGCAGATCTCCACAGAATTCCTCTGGCTAAAGTACAAGAACGTGTGTGAGGATTCTTAATTTATATTCCACTAATCTGTGACCTCCAATGCTCAAGGCTTTGTAATCCTTTTCCTTTTGTACTCTATGTCCTTCAATCCTCATTTTTCTAGTTCTTAAACAATCCTCCATCCTGAAACTCAAATTCTTCTCCCTTCTCTTCCTAACCGCATTTTTATTGGCATTCTACTGCGCCATATATGCAACAGGGCTGCTCCTGGACAATAGGTTTTCATTCTGCTCAACCTTAGGCATAAAAATGTTTTATATATCTAGTATTCACAGACCTCACATTAAGCAGGCTGCAATTTAGTCTCAGTTATGGTGGTGCTCTCAAACATAATTACTGTACTTTCAAAGCCAGCACTTCTTAAAAGAAAATCATGGAGTGAACTTAGGGATCAAACACTTGCAGTCATCCGTTGACCAGGAGCAATAGGAACACCTGTAACAAAGACACTCTCTTCCACTGAGGCACCGTGTGGCAACCACAACTTGAGTGCCAACTACAAGGTGATCGTTTCAGGCGTTAGCCTCTCTGAAGCATCAGCTCATCAGCTAGCTAGAGCTGGCATAGCTCTCGACTTTCAACAATGAGTACCAGCATACATCATCAGAGTATTTAGACACCACAGGTCATAGATCTTAGTCTTCCTATGACTATGAATCATAGAATCACAGGGGTTGGAAAGGACCTCTGGAGATCATCTAGTCCAACCTCCCTGCCAGAGCAGGATCGCCTAGAGCAGGTCACACAGGAACACATCCAGACAGTTTTGAAAGTCTCCAGAGAAGGAGCCTCCACAACCTCTCCGGGCAGCCTCTTCCAGTGCTCTGCCACCCTCAAAGCAAAGAATTTCCTCCTCATGCTTAAGCAGAACTTCCTATATTGAAGCTTGTGCCCATTACCTCTTGTCCTGTTTCCGGGCACCACTGAAAAAAGACTGGCCCCATCTCCCTGACAGCCACCCCTCAAGTATTTGTATGCATTAATAAGATCCCCTCTTAGCCTTCTCCAGACTAAAAAGTCCCAAGTCCCTCAGCCTCTCCTCATAGGGAAGATGTTCCATTCCTCTAATGATATCAGCCCTTCTCTGGACTCTCTCCAGTAGCTCCCTGTCCCTCGTGAACTGGGGAGCCCAGAACTGCACACAATATTCTAGATGTGGCCTCACTAGGGCAGAGTAGAAGGGGAGGAGAACCTCCCTCGACCTGCTTGCCACACTTTTCTTGATACACCCCAGGATGCCATTGGCCGCCTTGGCCACAAGAGCACACTGCTTGCTCATGGTCAGCCCATTGTCCACCAGGACTCCCAGGTCTTTTTCCTCCGAGCTACTCTCCAGCAGGTCAGCCCCTAACCTGTACTGCTGCTGGGGGTTATTCCTCCCTAGGTGCATGAATATATTTACTAACACACTTTATTAGTGTGAACACTGTTTATATGTGCATTTACTAAGTATTCCACAACATTTGCAAATCTTTTGCAACTTGCTCAGTTACAAGGAAAGGGCCTGTGTTGGTCTTTCCTGTAAATGGAATGAGACTTGGAATTCATCTGAAATAATGCTTCAGAAACTTCATCTGTCTCTACTTCTTCTAAATTCTATCTTCTGTGTTTTAAAAAAGGACAGATGGAGTTCTTAAAGAGCAACTTGAATTTGTGTTGCGCTCACTACACACAGCAGCAATTCCAAGAAAACCTACAAATGTTTGCAGTGAAAACAGCAGAAGTCTTGAGTTTAACATTATAAGCAGCAGACCTTATGCTAGAGAAAAAGGTGCCAAAGATAAGAATCAGAAGCTTCCTGGCTGGTCTTTTGCTGCAGTAATCCAGTTTAGGCTGGCCCAGGGTAAAGGGACAGGTCTATAAACTGAATTAGGGGTCTAAAAAGACTTGAGGGACCCTGTTACAAGCAGACGACTACACAGACAGAAACTTACTGATCATCATCAGTAAGTCAGGAGAAAACAGGACCAGTAGACAAGTACACTTGGTGCTGGGGGAGGCCTGATTTCCAGTCGCAGAGTACTGACTTTATACTGAACAGCTCTCAGGGCCTCCCAAAAAAAATTCCACTGCAGAGACTTGAACCCAGGTCTCTCCTCACTCCAGTAATTTTCCTACTTTGGTCTTTTTCACGCTCCTGTGAGCTCCTACTGCTATGACTGCCATTGTCTTTGGCAACAATATATTACCTTTGAATGATTTTTTTTTTCTTTTACTTTTCAGTGATCTTTCTCTGTTCCACATAATTTCAATTTTCTCTTTTCCTTCCACACTGTCCTCAGCTGTATTTTGACAGTGTAAGACTCCTGGTAAAAGGCTGCCTGTTATCAAGGTGGTCTCTTCATTTGTGGAAACAGAGCGGGCAGTCCTGAAAGGAAGGTGAGAGGAGAGACTGAGGTTATGCTTACCCTGTGCTTAACCTACGTCTGTTACCAGCTTTTGAGGACACATTTACCAAGTCACTTAAAGGTTTCTTTTAAGCTTTCCCTTCTTTGACCTCCCTTTTCACATTACAGTGCCTTATTAAAGCATTAAAACAGAACCCCAAAACATTTTGCTAAAAATCTCTTCCCCACACTTCTAGGGACCAGATGAGATGAAACATTTCTTCAGTGGCAGTAATATTCATCAGAAATATCCAGTCACTGAGGTGCAATATAGAAAAAAAATGCCAAGAACAGGATAAAACCAGCTTGTCCAGAGGGCCTGTGCTCTTTCCAGGGAGGAAAAACACACCCCCTTTTGGAAGCAGTTCTGAAGATGCAGCAAACTGGTTACCAGCTAGTTCCTCTCATTCTCCATCCAGCAGCATGCTCTTCTGTCTCACCTACCGTTTACCTATCACTCTGACCTTATATTTACAGCATAACAAAAAATTTTGAAGCATCAGCAATTTGTAGTATTTGTCTAGAAATGCAATTTGCCTAAATCACTTTGAGGGAGGAAGTAAGTTCATACACTTCTCAGTTTTCTATTTTAATCTCATGCAATGATTACTCTTACAGTGAATAAATATTAAATTTGCAGAATGTTACCAGCTATTGCAATGTGGGTGTCTTCAGAAAACAATGGAAACCTAAATAAATGCAGAGTTCATGCTTTGAGTTATTTTTTTACCTACCACTCTATCAGAGTTAGCTCTTGCTGGATCTTTGTTCTTGCTGGATCCTCATGCTGGTTAAGAGGAACACTAACTGGCTGTTCCCAGAACGCCTTTCCACTCTTGTATAAAAAGCCCATGTTCCAAATGCCCAGAAGAAGACAAAGGGAAATTCATTAAGAGAATCCCTTTGTGGATTACAGATACTGGAGAGGGAACACGGCACCCCTCATCCAAAGCACACAGACAAGACTCAGTATGGGGGTTTATCTGTGCCAAAGCCCACCCATTGAGCAGGAATGCATTCAGCCCGGTTTCAGAAAAGACACCACAATGGCTCAGAAATACTACTGTCTATCATGACCTATGCAGCATGTGAGTAAACTTTAACCAGAGGACCACCTTTACAACCTGAAAGAGTTGACAGAAACTGATGAAGAGCAAGCAAGCAGGTTTTAAGCTATCTCACCATATACACTGAGTGCAAAGACTTTTTTTTTTTAATAACTTGGCCGGTGCAGACAACAGGAACATGAGATGGAAAAACTACCATGCTCTAAAACATGATGGTTTCTTGTGTAGCCTCGGAGACAAATAGACCCTTTGGAAAGTTAACCAGGCTCAATATAAACTTTAGGTAAAACTGTCTGATCATTCCTAGACTTACTTGAGTCTGGTTCACTAGAATTCTGTTTTTATTGAAACTGTAAGTTAAACTACACAGGTAGATTGTGATTACATTAAATTTAGCCCTCTCTAACAAATACTCAGTTGAGTGGTGAGATGAAAAAAGCAATTCTCTGGCTATACAGCCATCCATGTTTTGAGAATTAACTAAAGGAACTTCTCTGAGTAATTTATTAACTAAATGGTTAGAAAAGAAAAATTAAATAATGCTTAATATCTTTGTTTCATATTTAAAAATATTTAGGATATTAAAAAATTCCTCAGCCATCAATCTTAAGTATCCAGTGAAGTAAAATGCCTACATATCGGCACAGACATCCACAGACTTACTTTTTAAAAAGTCCCTGAAGGATCTAACTTCTACTTAAAAAACATTGTGTTATCTGCTGGTACTTCATCACAAGCAAGATCTTTATCTGAGGAAGGAGCAAGATAATAAACACCTAGCTCCCATACAGTGCTTTCATCTACAAAACGTTTTAATTTTCTGCAATTTATAAATGGTGAAACTAATGGACTCAGAAAGAGTACTTGCCCATGGTCATCCAGTAGACCAGCAGCAATAGCAAGGTTAGAATAAAGATTGCCCTAGTCACAGTCAAGCTTTATACCAGGCTACATAGCCAAGGAGATACCCGAGCTCTGAGCAGAAACCAGAGCCTATCAACATGTATTGGTCCCTAACACCACTTCACGCTACACATGGTGACTGGAGCTGTCACAGCATTGTTAGTCATCAGTAGATGAGGAGCAAATCTCAGATTAAACACAAGGCAGTTCATTAGGTAACGAGGTAGCTGGTGAGACAAGCCCACCAGTACTCCCAGTATTTCCACATGCTTTCTACACTGGCTTTTAGAAAATCGCATTAAGCCTACTAGGAGCCATCACAAGTTTAACAGGTCTGACAGTCTGTGACATGGGGTCAAATACACCTCCAGCCTCCTGTGCTCTGCACCAGCATAGTTGTATTTATACAGACCATGTCTACACAGCAGCTTCCATCACAGGTTATCAAAAAGTTCTCAAACTTTCACAACAGAAGCAAGAGCTACAGCTTTTTGTTTAAAAACAATGAGTTGCAAACACCTGTAAACAAGACATTCGAAGCCATTTAACTCAATTCTACAGCAGTCCAAGGCACTTCACGTGCCAGATTTGCCAGTGTCCTTCTGTATTTGCAGCTCTGTGACCTTCCCTTGTGCTGGACAGCAAGCCAGCTGAGGCAGCCAAACTGGCCAAAAACTAAAGTCCTTTTATTTTGTCCTCAGGAGAGCTATTTATCAGCAGTCTGAGCACAAGTTCCCATAGACAAGGAGTGCCCACAATGGGTCGGAAACGGGAGTGCAGAAGGCCGAGCTTTGACTTAGGACACCATGATACTGCATCCAAAGAGAAGCATTACCCCCATCAGGTATGTTAGAATCATTTAGGTTGGAAAAGACCTTTAAGATCATCAACTCCAACCACACTAGCTATTTCACTCAGAGTTACTGCGACATCACTGTATGAAAGCATAATGATCAAGAAAAATGTGATTATTAATAAGCTGTTACGTAAATAAAACATCAAATCACAGCTATTTCAGCGAAAAAGGTTATTTGTTTAATATCCAGTTCAAGTCAATGCTGAATACATATACAGTTTTACAACATTACAAAACAAAACTGGTAAGAACTTTTAAAATCTACAGAATTGCAGATCAAAATTATTGCTATTATTTTTTAATGTGGCTATGAAGGTTAACTAGATTTTAAAGCTTCAGGGTATTTATTTTTTAATAGCAGACAAACTGAGGAAGGTGGTTATCATTAAAAGGCACCATATACCTAGTTCAGATTAACGGTAGCCTTTAATATTGCACATTCTGAATTTACCTGCAAGAAAACCAAATTTTCACAAGCATATCTAACTCACAGCAAATAAAACTGGCTTAAATGCAGCCATTGAAAATAGGGGATTTTCTTCCCCTGTGGGATGTCACAAGACCATTAGTGTCAGAGTTCAATACTCTCGGACCAGGTTACTTTAAATGTTCCACACCAGGAGGGTTTAATGTTTGATACCAAGTTTACTTATTTGAAGATATTTGGCATTCCATGGGTTTAGCAGAGCGATACAGCCATGTATGGAAATCACGACACAAGCACGATACAGCAAGTACAATAAAAAGCTGGATCACAATACAAACGTGATTCCCATTACCTGTCTCTACATGCTCTGTCATCACGATGCTGGGAGGAAATGTGTAAGTCAAAGCCAGCCGAGGCCCATGGCCCTCTTCAAAGGTCCTTTTATTGCTTGTTCCGGTTTTATACTTCCTGATGGGCTGAGCCACATATACCCTTTCCCTGCCCCACACTGGTCTGGTTAGCTCAGAAAGACATTACTATCTACAATTTATCCCAGGGAAGGCAATTTACACAACTATATTAACTGTCAGTAGTAATTTATTCTAATGCACATCAGCATTTTCCAACTCAACAGGACATTCCCATTAACTGAATCCAGGTAAGTCAAACTACAACCCTAGTAAACGGTGTATAAATGAGAATTTGATAGTTATAACATCTTACTACTTGGGTTTTCACTTCTGGATTAACAGACAAAATGAAGGATAACAAACAGTATTCCTCTTAGAGCACCTTCTATGTGAGATCTCAACCACTAAACCTAATCAAAGCTTCTATAAAAATTGAGAAGATTAATCTTGATTATGTGTGACAAATTGGGAATACTAGGACACAGAAGAGAGCCTTTCTAAGATCACAGGCCAGAAAGCTGTTACACGTTACACTCTACTCTATGGATGGAAGTCAATGCTTTTCAATCCCAGACTTTGGACATACCAATAATTATCCTCAGTCTCTCTTCCTGCTTCACTATAGACTGGAAAAAAAAAAGTTAAAAAAACATTAGACTTGTGGATTACTGCACTTAGAAACTATAAGTAGTAAAGTGAAGGCAGTTTGCCAGTGACCTGTATAGTTCTGCGACACATTTTTAGCTATGTGTTTGACAATTATTTTATGTCAACACATGGTCCCCATCTCCCTCACTATGTTTTATATACCTACTCTGCTAAGTCCTACTTAGTTATCTAACTTGTGCTGGAATACTGCAGCAATTATGTGTTTTCACAATACGCATAAAAGCCATCATTCAGACTTAACGAAAAAAAAAGATGGTATTTTCATTAACTCCATGATTGGATTTTCAACCCCTCTTCTTGTGCTTCCCACTCAGTAGGGAATTCAAGCAAATATCTGTCCCACAGTTCACATTCCATCCTACTTGTGTTCCCAGCATTACAAGCGTTTTTTTAGCTGTTTTGCACAGTGCATCAACAGAAAGAATACATCAAGCCAAACAGAGTTCTGATCACTGAGTATTAAGACCTATTATTTCTGGGATACTCTGATGCTTTGTCAGAGTTGCATCCATAAAATTGCATTTGCAATTGCTTGAGTATGTTACTTGTTCAAGAGAACGGTCCTGAAGCATGAGCTTCTCTTTGCATATTCTGCAAGTTTCCTGTCTTGAGCAACACACAAGCCATTAAAAGCTAACTGATGAAAATAAGAGGCTTCCTTTACCCATTAAACGTTTCCTCATTTTTTTCTAATGCAATAGTCCATGAGAACATTCATCACACTCAGTGCTTTTAGAGGAAGATTCTCTCATAGCAAAAATGTGTCTTTTGCTATAGATTCAGCATTTTAACTCTCCAGAAGATTTGGAAAAGATTTGCAAGTAACTTCCAGCTGTATAGAAAATCTGCTGCAATGTCCTTCTTTACCTAGTTCTACGAAAGCTGCAAAACAAATGAACAAAATCACCTCCAACAACTTGCTGATCAATGTTCATCATCACAGAGTTTTGCCAAAAGAAAATGGCAGTTTTCCCTACAGGAAAAAATCATGCATTGCAGAGAATTCACAGCTGGAATTTAAGGACAAATTCATCCTGATAGAAATCTTGTGTTCTGACTACGATTATATTTTGGCTGTCCACAATTAGCTTTCAAAAAAAAAAAAAACACTTAGTTCTGTGGCTGACATACAATGCAAATGTAACACAGAAGAAAACATCAAATTCCTTGCCTTTCACTCACTTTTATTTTGTGGTAGGTCAGACCTGTAGCGTTGAAACCAGTACAGTAAGGGTGGGGAAGAAAGTTCACACAGCTCTTCTAAAGCAGAGGAAAACAAGGAAGGAGCAGGCAATAAACTAAAACTGTACTTTCAAGCAAAACTGTTATTTTGTAACAAAAAGACAGATAGATAGAACAGAGAAACAAACAGCCAATAATGAGAGACAAAGCAGATACCCCAGTACAAGGCGCACAGCAGCCTCAGATGATGTCAAGAACAGACGCCTGTAGTGACAACAGCTGGAGTACAAGAACTTCTCATCTATACCAGTAATTTGCATAAACTTTCTTTATCCTTGCAGGAATGCAACCTCACAACCACTCAGAAACATCCACACTAGTAACATCAGCAGCATTTGGTTGAGAGATTGGGTCTCAGATGGTCAGGAGGAAGCTGCAAGTAACCACTGTGTAACTTGCCACTGCTTTTGTCATGCAACTAAAGCAGCAGAGAAAGACAACGTAACATGGAGTTGCCATTACACGTATGCGTAGCACACAGAAGCGTATCTACATAATTTAATCTGCTAGTCAAATATTCAGCTTTCATCCATCCTTGAAAAAGGAAAGGCGAGGACACAGGTAAAGTGTCCCAGGTAAAGTAAAGCCATCCCGATGGTCAGAGAAGTCACATACCACACAGCACCCTGCAGCAACAGTGAGGAATGGCAGAGAGACGTGGGGTTTTGCCCATTATGACACGAATCATGGCTGACAGCCAAGTTAAACTGCACTAACATCAGGAAGATGCGCCCACCTATACTAAGGGTCTGCAAGTGCTCACCAGGCTTCTACGAGAGGAGCAGCAAACCGGGCAGGACAGCACCAACATGCTTGAAACGGCCAAAGAAGTACAGCTACACAGACTAAAGTCCTACCCTTCCCTCCAGTGCTCCAGAAAGGCTCTGCCCACATGCTTACATGTACTGTGAGATAAAGGAAGGCAGGAGACACTACCAACTAGCTCCAGCATGTCTGCAAGCCCTTATCTTAGGTCAATTCCAGCATCACTTCCAATTGTTCATTGAGTCTCCTAAGGTTTCCCAACACTCATGTGGACATTATACCAAGTGCTAGGATGTTCTAACACTGTTGGAGAGAAGGTATTAACTCCATGTTGATATTTGCATGGATGTAAGTTCCCATCTTGACTTGCAAACACAGCTATGTTACCAGCAGTTGCTAGCATCAACGAATGGAAGTCATTCTGCAGGGAGAGAAGCAGCACTTCCTCAAACTGCTCCTTTACTGTGTTGCCCTTTCTTATTATATTTTCCTTACACCTCTGAGCTGGATAGAGCAGAATAAACATCTTTCTCTGGCAGTGGTTACAGCGCACATAACTTGGAAAAGAGCTCTTGGCAGTTGGGGGGTTTACTTCCTTCTGCTTGCAAAGCCACATTTCCAGGTGTACTACCCAACTTCATTGGGAGGCCTACAAAACATCTGGGGAGGGACTTTTACACAAGGGCTTGTAGTGACAGGACAAGGGGTAACAGCTTCAAACTGGAAAAGGGGAGATTTAGATTAGAAATCAGGAAGAAGTTCTTCACTCTGAGGGTGGTGAGACACTGGCCCAGGTTGCCCAGGGAAGCTGTGGATGCTCCATCCCT